>CANNZV010004498.1:0-40044 GCA_947561585.1 Caprella mutica | reverse complement strand
GTAATAAAACAATCATTTCAGGAATTTTGCTAAGAGCAACTTAGTGCAGGTAACACTCCTCTGAAGAATCGAAAATATCAAATTTTTTGATTAAGGTACGGTTACTATGGACGCGTATTCGAGCGATTTTTTCGCACTGACGATATTGTCAGAACTGATCGTCAGTGCGAGGTGGTTACATTGCACGCGATTTAAGATCGTCAGTGTGTTTCTGCCCCATTAATATTAGGGTCTAAACAAACTATGTTTATTTGAGGTAATGTTCGGGAGGAATTAATACATGTGTGCCTCTGAAATAATAGACGCAACGCTAATATGATTATTATTTTCACAATTTCACTAAACACAATTTTGAAATACCTAAATAGAGAAATGATGAGAATAATTTTTAAGTAATATAATTATTGAAAGATATTCCATTTTATTAAAAATAAAAATTGTACAAAGTAACAACCAATTCATATTCATATATTAATTATATTATGATTAAATTAATTTTATATAATTAAATAATATCTGTATTATTTCTGATACCTAGTATCAAATAATATATTTCCAAAATGCATGGGTAAACAGTAATAGCAATCAAATGAAAGAGAAATATAAACAAAAATACCGAAAGTTGTCGCAAGTCGCATGAAAAAAATCAAACTCATTTGAACGCTGAAGTTAGTCTGACGACTTCGTACGTATTCTGACGACCAAATCGCAGCCACTGTAACCACTCTCATTGGAAAGTATGAGTTTGATTTTCATCCGATTTCATCAGAAGTCGTCAGTGCGAAAAAATCGCTTGAATACGCATCCATAGTAACCGTAACCTAAGGGTACGGTTACTATGGATGCGTACTCGACTGCGCAATGTTGTAGAAAAAATATTACGAATATAGTTCATTTAGAAGCTATATTAAGGCCATAACATACAATTTAAACTTTCAGTTTTGTACAGCCCATTTACAATTTTCAGATTATGTAACGTTAGTTTGCTACAGTCTAAAAATTTTATATTTGTTTTATTCAAACTGTTGTAATTAATTTGATACTACAAGTACAAGCTTTTCTTTTTGATACCATCTTTTTCCTCTTGTTGGTATTTTTGGGAAAGAATGGATAGAAATATTTATCATAAATTCTATTCTTGACGTGAGGATATTCTCTCTTCGTTTAAAGCTTTCCGGGAGTTTTTTTCCTCCGGGGATTTTTTCTTAGACCCAATATTAATTGGGCTGAAACATACTGACGATCAGAAATTGCAAACAGTGTAACCACCTCGCACTGACGATCAGTTCTGACGATATCGTCAGTGTGAAAAAATCGCTCGAATACGCATCCATAGTAACCATACCATACCCTAATACAGAAATATGACCGAATCTGTCGCTAGTCGCATGAAAAAATCAAACTCATTTGAACGCTGAAGCTGTTCTGACGACTTCGTACGTACTCTGACTACCAAATCGCTGCCACTGTAACCACTCTCATTGGAAAGTATTAGTTTGATTTTCATCCGATTTCATCAGATATCGTCAGTTCGAAAAGTCGCTTGAATACGCATTCATAGTAACCATACTCTGAGTGGCCACATACCGACTGGCCGCAGGAGTGCTTTGGGGTTTAGGCTCTCATGCGTCAACTTATGGTTTCACTTTTTCTTGCAAGCCTAGCTACCTCCATAGTCCATACGTATTGACGGTATTGTCCTATATATTATATTATATATATAGTGTATACCATGATATAATAACTACAGGTATGCTCGCGCGCAGGTTCCTCAACCCACCCTACACACCCTTCGAAAAGTGTGACGTCACGTGGATCCTGAAATGTGTGTAATGCATTACTTCAATAGTACAAACAGTGTGATTATTTGAATGTAATATGTATATATGGATAAAAATATTGTTAAATTCTTCGATAATAGAAAGGAGAAACAATATTTATGTGATAACATTAAAATAATATGAAACTATAATACTTTTGTGTAATAAATAGACTTTTAATCCTTTAATTAATTCTTCAGTTCACTTATACGCACTAAACAATAGCGTACTAGTCACTTAAGTACCTATAAGAGTTGTCTTTTATGAAAAGTGTATAAGATAGGGTAAATTAGTTATAAGATTTTGTAAACAGGTATCTAATACAGATTACTATCTTTGCCATTGATAAAATGGCTTCTATTCTTACCTAAGTAGAGACTGGAAATTTGAAATCCTATATTCATGGATAAATATGCTATGCCTATGTAACAAGGCCTTGTACATCATTACTATAGTACTATGCATAACTAAAGCTGAAATTATTCTGATGGTGCAACGCATAATTATGAAATCATTTCATACTTAATAAAAAGATGTACGACTATTTTCACATATGGTAAAGTAATATTCGTGAATCAATGAACAGTACCTATAATAAATATTAAGTCTGATACCCATGATTTAATTACTGTTTGTCTAAAAGGCCTGGAATTTACATTTTTGAAAATGCATTTAATTTAATTTTTATTTTTCAGAAAGATATAAGAAAATACCACAATACAAAGCTTATTTTTATTTATCATTTGCAGTTTACAAGTATATTAGTTCACAAATACATATATTATGGTACTTGATTATCAAAATTATTTTAAATATACTTATTAAAGATTAAATCACATTTGAAACTTATCACTGAGATTGAAATATATATAAGATATGTATACAATAATATAAGACTTAGTTAAATCACATTTGAACTAATCACTTAGATTGAAAGATATATAGGATTTATATATAAATAAGACTATTATATATCAATTATATTTTGGTAGGGATTTAACGTCTGCTTCGGAACCAAAGGCCATATCGCTGACGTTAATAGGAAATTAAGTATAAGGGACTGGAAGAAGCAGTCAGAAAGGAATTGATTCTATGAACAAAGTCACTCACCACCATCGGTGACAATGCTCATGGATGCAGTAAAGCTACTCTGTGAATGCCGTCACTTACCAAGGAATGTGACGAAAAGATACACAAACACCGGTGTCTGCACTCACCGATAGAAGAGGAAAAAGAAGAGGTAATAGTAAAACTGCAAGTAGCGTTAAATAAATGATAAACATTGTAAAAATGAAAAAAAGACAATACATAATCAAATTAAAACAGTTCGGGGCCGAAGTGACGCATCTATGTTCCCAAACACTTCATCTATGTTCTCAAACTACACCTCTGTTCTCATCTATCATCTACATCTATGTTCCCAAACACTTCTCAAATTTGGATCTTTAGAGAACCTATGTAATTCAATAGCATCATGAACAACAACTTCATAACATCCATACACTGCACAAACTAACAGCATTATTAATTAATTAATTAAATAAATTTGTGTAAGGTCACTGAATTGGCACTTTGTCAAGCAGGTACGAATACAGACTTACTGACTAGTAGTTCGCTAAAAAGTAAACAAACTCTGAAGGATCCACATGACGTCACAACCACGATGCGCAGAACAGGTCTCATTTTGGTTTTCTGGCGAGCATACCTGTAGTTATTATATCATGATATACAGACTATACTCAAGACTCAATGGGCTGCGGGCATTGGGCAGTAAGCTGGTAGACTTCGGACGAGGAGGGTGGTAGCGTTTCCCTTCTATGAACCTGGAGCTGCTAATTTTCTCGCAAGTGTCGATTTTGTGGAAAATTTATTGTTAAATTTACTTTTATTTTCCAACCTTCTTAAAATACAATTTTATTCATAAATAAGAAACACGTTTTTTATGATTTCGTAGACACTGGATATATCGAAGAATAGACACTTTACTTTATAGTTTATAAGATCCGAATTATCGGACTGTTCCACGTTTTTGATCTTGTATGAAAAAAAGTATAATATTTTAACTGGTAATTTTAATGATTATCATATTTTCTTTTATTCTAAATTTTGTATCTGTCCAATAACTCAACTTATCCCACTTCAATGTTAATCAGTTAATGAAAATATGAAATGTTAAGTAGAAACATCATCAGATTTACAGCTTTAAAAATGGGAATTATTGTAGCTACCTTAAAAACATCAGGATATAAACATTTATCAAAAGAATGGTTAAAAATAGTCACTAAAATGGGTGAAATAATGGGTAATATTTTGGCTAAAATAAAAGGAGGAATTTCATTTTTATGTACTTTTTTGGATTTAAAACTGTTAATTGCGGAATTAACTTCCTCTACAGTACCTAATAAGAGTAAAAGGACAAGTATTAAAAACTGGTTCAGATAAAATATTAAAATACGTGTCACTGTTCGGTAATTTAATTTAAAAAATTATAAATTTTATTAACAATTTATTAATCTATTTAATATTTTTATTAAATTGATTAACAATTTATTAATATAATTAATAATTAATATTTCATTAATTTAAATAATAATTAAGATATATATATATATATATATACGTGCTTTATTAACCATAAAATAAAACCACAAACATTATGAAGTCGATTCAAACGAAAATATGACAAATCGACTACCTAATTGAATACAACACTAAGCAAGTTGACATATCCGAGTTTCGCAGGCGAGTGGCTGACTCGCCCGTGAGTGGCGAGTAAAAACATTTTTTTTGTAGTAACTTGCATGCGAGATACCAACCTTTTGCACATGACAGTTACTTGGCTGATGCGGTCACACTGTGCGAGTGGCTGCACTACAGTAAATGGGCCTTTACACGGTAAGTGCTCAGTGCTACTTTGTGGTGACACTGCTCTATGCCACGCCCACTTTTGCTACTTGCCCCACCCTTTTTGGCAAAACTTGGTGGTGACCAAGCTATCGCTCTGAGAGCAAACGCTCACCACAAAGTGCCACTGTCTGTCAGTAGCGATTGCCAGACAATCAACAACCCCTTTCATTGGCCTAGTTGAAGAGCACCCATGCCTATGGAAAATAAAATCTAAAGATTATAAAGATAAAACACTAACATTATGATCGTGTAAAGGCACTGAGCTAATTGGTGGGCAGTGTGGTGAAAAAAGTGTGGTGAATAGTGGCACTGACCAGTGCTCGTTTAAAGGCCCCTTAACTCGCTAGGCCAACTCGCACGTTTACTCGCACCGTGTAACAGGGACTTAAGGCTCTACTAATTGAAAAACTTTATATCAAAAGCATCTAATTCACGCTCCATGGCTAGCTGCCATTCAGAAGATTCAAGACTACACCTAGCTTCCCTTACAGTATCAGGTTCAGTCATAATTTTACTAACCATACCAGTCAAAGGCCCGACGCGCTCGTATAGACTGTCAGAGCAGAGGATGCACCTCTGGTAGTTCATCAGCTGGTTGAACCACCTGTAATTCAACAGGTGGTTGAATTATGGGAGTTCGTCAGCAAGGTTGTCTTCGTCTGAATCTCTTGAAGGCGCTGCCAATGGAGTGGATGGTGATTTTGGATCAATGGTCCATTTAGGTGTCTTTGATTCGTCAAAGATCACATCTCTGGAAAAGAAAATTCTTTTAGTTTCAATATCACACAGTCTATATGTCTTAGTAACTGATCCATATCTTAGTAAGCCGCAAACTTTTGCTTTGGAATCTATCTTCTTTTTCTCATAATATGGGATATGTACATAAGAAGTACACCCAAATACTCCGAGATGTTTTACATTATAGGTTTCCTATCGTTTAGTGCTTCATATGGAGTTTTACCTAAGAAAGAGTTTATATTCCTGCTTCTAATATAAGTGGCAGTAGCCAGAGCTACAGCCTTCTCAAGATCTACATCTTACTACTTCAAGATCTACATCTTACTACAACTCCTTCTCAAGATCTACATCTTACTACTTCAATTATAGTTCGATTAAATCTTTCTGCTACTCCATTTTGTTGTGGAGTTTTCAGAATAGATTTTTCATGAATGATACCTTCTTTCATTAAAAATGATTCAAACTTATTTGAGGTATATTCTCCTCCATTATCTGAACGCAATGTCTTAAAGTGTATTTATATTTTGCATTTAATCTAATAGAATGATCAAGTCGTGACGTCACACTAAGTTTCTGGATATACGTGTATGGGCCATTGCTTTTTCCTATAATGTAATTTAATCTCAAACTTTCGTGCAATAAATGAGTCAGAAATATTCAGAAGCATTGTCTTTCTTTCCGAGAAGTACACTAGCGAACAAAAATGTGGAACAATTCAGTTTTTTTACCATTTCTGCAATATTTTCCAATGGATTTAAATAATTTTTACACTCAATGTAGCCACTTATAGTGTTAATAATGATATAAAATTTCAGCTTAATACGTAGGATAGAAAAAAAACTTATGGTGGAGTCAATTTTTTTTCAATATCACAGTGCCAAAAGTGTGGGACAATGTAAGAAAAATACTATTTAAAGGCAATTTAAAGTCAGTTTATCCACATTTCTCAATATGGCAATGAAGAATAAGTCGATTGCACCACTTTGTTTACATTTTAGCCGGTAACATCATAGCAATGGCACCGAAAATGACCGCCTGAAAATGAAAAAAAGAATTGTACAACATTATGAAGATAAAAATTCAGTCCGGAAGATAGCCGAGGACTTGCAGTTGTCCAAGTGTTGTGGGAAGAATAATAAAGGACTACAAGGAGACTGGGAAAGTTTCACCACCGAAGAAGAAGGGTAGACCGCGAAACACCACTCCTAGAGACGATAGGATCATGAGGAATATGGCACTGAAGGATAGGTTTCAGACGGCAGCAGGTATTTCTCGTGAAATGAGAACCTCCTACGATGTCAATGTTTCTAGTAGAGCCGTGTCTAGACGCCTCGGCGAAATTGGCCTCTTTGCAAGGTCACCCGCGAAGGAGCCTTTGATTAGCCTCGAAAACAAGAAAGTTCGATTGAGCTTCGCCGAAGATCATGTACTCTGGACCGACAATCAGTGGCAAAATGTATTTTTTTTCCGATGAAAGTAAGTTCAGTCTATTTGGATCTGACGGGAAAAAATATGTAAGAAGATTTTGTCACGAAAGATTCGATAAAAAGTGCACCAAGAAAACAAGTTTGGTGGGGGCAGCGTAATGGTGTTCGGCATGATTTCATGGGAAGGGACGACTGATCTCGTCCGTCTTAACAGCAGAGTTAATGGAACAATCCTCAAGAACTTGTTACGAGATCATGTCATCCCAATACTTAGACGTTCTGCCTGCGAATCGCCCATTTTCATGCAGGATAACTCCCCCTGTCACAAAGCTAAACACGTGATGGAGTTTCTTCGGGAGCAAAATATGGCTGCAATGGATTGGTCCCCGCAAAGTCTAGACCTAAATCCAATAGAAAACTTGTGGTCCACTTTGGGGAAGAATGTGAGTGCCAGGAATCCCAACAACACTGAAGATCTTTGGCTCAAACTCAAAGAAGAGTGGGCGAAGGTGTCACGAGATGATTGTCGCCGTCTCATTCAATCCTGTAGTAGAAGGTATGCTGCAGTCATCGATAACAAAGGCCTTTTCACTAAATATTAATGTTAGTCTGAAATTTTTTTGTCTATATGAAGTTATTTACATTTTTGTTCACATTGTCCCACATTTTTGGCACTGTGATTTTGAGAAAAAATTGACTCCACCATAAGTTTTTTTTCGATCCTACGTTATAAGCTGAAATATTATAAAATTATTAACACTATAAGTGGCTACATTGAGTGTAAAAATTATTTAAATCCATTGGAAAATATTGCAGAAATGGTAAAAAAAACTGAATTGTCCCACATTTTTGTCCGCTAGTGTATATGCTTTGACCCATGATAAATTCTTATATTTTTTATGGTTTAATAGTATTTTTTTGTTGTGAATTTATTATGATTTGAGCATACATTCTCTCTGTTAATCTTGCTATTACTGAAATAAAATTATGAGTTTTAGTGAGATGTCAAAGCAAAGTTAGAAATCAAATCATACACTTATTCATCATAGAAATTATCTGTATTCGTCATGTAAGTAACTATTAAATCTTTAAAAAGTAGGGTTTCGAGAAGTGCATGAGGTAGAGAGAGTTGTTAAAATGAAGAGCGTGTCGCACGCACATCCTCTCCTTTCCTTGCACTCTGTTACACTGATGTGAGTGGGAGGGGCGCCATTGGTTTAGACCACAGTATAAAAAAATATACATAGCAATGACAATAGAATGATGAGTAGTGACAATTTTGATTTAAGAGTCTTGCTGTGATGACGTCACGTACACTAAACGTCTCGATTGTCACTACATATTCCATATACTGGAGTTTAGACACGCCCATGGCGCCACTTTTTGGCATCACTTGTGCCCCTACTATGCTACCTCCATATTTATAAACACTCATTGATCATCTGTATCTTGTGTAGAATCCACGAGCATCGAGACCTCTTTAAGGCATGGATTACACCAGGTGCCTCAGCATTTCTTGATTTTGGCGGAAGCTCTCTAATGCTTTTAATCAATGACTATTAAAGAACATCAGCAGTTCGTTCTCTCGGATTGACCCACTCGTTTACCATATAACCCCATATATTTAAATAAGAATTAGGTCAGGTGAACGATCTGTTCAATACAGACGTACCAACTCTGGATGCTCTCTGAACCACTCCTTAAACCTTTGCTTTTGTGTATAGGACTGTTGTTCTGTACCAAAACAATTGGTTCTGAATGTGATACCGCCATTGCTCTAACGGTAGGTAGGAGAAATTTCAAAAATTCGACGCACTGGTTATACATGAAGCAAATAATTTATTGTCACTTTATAGAAATGTTTCAAAATAATAATATAAAAGGACTGTTTCTATTACCTGTGAATCTGTCATCGACCTTAGTCAGTTCCTCGACCCCTTAAGACCAAACCTACCCTAAAAAGGAGGCAAAATGTGACCTGAGTGGTGAGTAAGATTGAAGTTCTGCACCTCATATCTCGTATTGCTCGGCCTCCAACTGTGAGGCCTCTCACTCACGTCACTACGAAAACCATGTTTTTTCCAATAAATGTTGAAAGTGTGACTTCTGTAAGAAAAATTATTCAACATTTTGACTCCGAGTGACATAAGACCATATTAATTAGACCTAGTTTTTTCTAATTAACAACATATCATTGTCTTACTAATTCTCTGCGCAGAACTTAGACTTCTTCCTGACATTCGACAACGAGAGCTCCTAAATCCTAGCAGGAATCCGGTGATGTCGTCCGCCTTCATGGAGCCAGTTTCTCACAGTTCTTGCACACACTCCATTTAAATCTGCGTATAACTAAACTTTGGTTATTTTGAGGTAATTTTATTAGTTATTTGACTCATAAATATCTTCTTTATACACTCACATTTAACAAGAAATTTTATGAAAACTGAGATCTAAGTCATTTTTAACTCAAATTCTATGTAGTGATAATTTCTTAAAGTAATTCCCAGATTTATATAAAGAAAATCATAGTTGACACTCATTTACGCTCAAGTTCTCGGAAAGTGGGTGTTAACATCGGTCATGGTAGGTCAATCTGAAATTCCTGAAGGTCAGATTGGTCCTTGAAAATATATGTCCGCATTTGTCAAATGTCCTTATTCATGTTCTATATCACATTGAAGTTATTCGAATAGTTCGATGGCTATAATCAGAAAAGATTGAAAAGATACGTTAATTTATATAAATATAATTTCAAGCAAATGGTTGAGACCTCTCACACGTACCAATAAATGTTTACAACTACTAAATTAATTGTATTTTTATATTCATAATTAGTTTGTTTACTAACAAAATATAAATTGAAATGCATAAATATACTACTAAGTAAAGTTTTCTTGTATATTTCCATGAAACTAGTCTTTATCAAGAATACGGGAGATTTGAGTAGCAGTTAAATTGCAGTCTTCCACTTTTTTTAAGGATCTGAGCATCTCTGCCTTGAAGTTTTCCGAATATCACCAGTTCGAGGCCGAGAACAGAGGTTATACTCTTCTTGGTACTTGTAGTTGATTTGGGAATATCACTGTAATTACACGAACAAGCTAAAATGAAAAACAGAAAGTTTGATCCACAATCATACAGTAGATCTTGCGCATCCAAGCTGATTTGGTATTTCATTGCGACTTTTCCCTGCTGTCAGTCCCACTATTTGGCCTCTTCTTCAATTTTTTTGGCATTTTCAGTTGCCAAGTAGAGTAATGTTTACATTTAAGCGAGTATTTTTCACCATCAGTCTAATTGTTTTGCTGAACGAGTAGTCATCATTTAACCAAGGCCTCAAACGACCGGCACAAAAACGAGGCGGGTCAATCCTCGCGTCTGCCCTACTCGAGCTATGCCTCCTTTATTACGACCAGCGAAGGGAGACGTGTAAGCACGAGGGTTAAAATCTACTGCCACCTAACCACTACTCCCCGCAGAGATGAGGGCTTTCCACTCCCTTTCTGACATAACTCTAGCATTGGGACTCCGTACAGAGACGCACTACTAGGTGCCATCGTTGCAACTTCCGATCCTGAACGTGTTGTGTGCTGTCCAGTTACTTAAACAAACAATTTGGGGCTTCTGGAGGGCTCCACTCTACCTTTTCATACTTCCTAATTCGTCAAAAGCTTTTAGACCAGAGAGCGCATCGTCTAGGGACAGCAAAAGAATGGTTACTCTATCTTATAGACTTGAGAGCAGCTCTATCATATGGTGTCAGCACCACCGTCAAGGCTAACCGTCAGGTGGCACTCAGATTTAGTGACCGCTAATGTTGCTCACGCCCGACCACCGGTGTTCTTGGTCCTCCTCGCTTGCGTTAGAAGCCATGAATGTGTTGAAATTTTAGTTTAAATGTATTACACACTCGTCATATGTTTAATGTTAACTTCCTGTTAGACTAGCTCAGCTATATTAAATTTCCTATTGTTTAAATAACAATGTATTACTTTTATGAGAAACGGACTTAAGGTCTAAAGTCCATTACATTTCCGGCGCGTGTTAAATAACACCGCATGTAGATCTTTAAGTCAGTCTGTCTTTTACATTACTCAGAGAGAGATGTGATTCCCTCATCTCTCTAAATAGACTTCTAATTGTATAACATATTTACTCTTTAAATAAACTCTATGTCTTAACGTTGTTAACCCACTGTAATTTAACCTAATTCTAACAGGTTATGGGCCAAGTGAACGATAAGAGTTTATAAATCAAATTATGTTTAAACAAATTAGAAGTTTATAACAGTAATAAATAAAAACTAAGTGCAGTGAAAAAAGTGTTAAACTATATGAAACATATACGCACGAACGCTTGTGTAAGCATATCGTGTTAACGCGCTAATGAGGTCAATTATATTGATTGCTCTAGCGAAAAATGTACTTGTTTTTATAATATAATTATTTAGTATTTGTGCGGAAGAGGTGTCAAGAGAGGTCACAAATTACCTTTAAATCTGTGACCTTATCCTTTGGTAAACAGTCTTTCAACAAAAGGTTCTTGCGAACTAAGACTTGTGTTGCTGTTCCAATTGAATATTAATAATTATATTCAGTGAAGTTATTCTTATGAATTAGAATAATTTTAAAACATCAATCCAGTTAAACAGTAAATCAATTTAACTGTTTTTTTTGTTTATGTTTGTTAAGTATTGAAAGATAATAAATACTTTGAAAACATGTCTTCAAATAAGTTACCGGGGATCGTTCCCCTAGACGGAAATAATTACCCCACATGGAGGATACAGATGCAGATGTATCTCTTAAGAGAGAAACTGATGGATTTTGCTGATGGAACTAAACCAGTTCCAATAGATTCCGCTTCAGCTGATGTTAAAGCTGCCTATGCGAATAACAAGAATAAAACTCTTGCTGATATAGTACTATCTATTTCTCCGGATCAATTGTACTTAGTTGGACAACCCACGGATCCACAAGCTGTCTGGACCACCCTTCAAGAAACGTTTCAGAAAAACACGTGGGCTAACAAATTTCGTCTGAAGAAGAAGCTCTACAACTTAAAATTGAAGTCTCCCGAACTACTCAACTCCCACTTGAAAGAACTAACTGAAGTTTTTCAAGAGCTTGCCTTGTTAAATCAAGTGATCAGTGAAGAGGATAAAGTTATTTGTCTCCTTTCATCACTACCAGAGCCGTTTGAAGTGCTTGTCACCGCACTTGAAGCTCAGACAGACATACCTACCTGGATTATCGTAGCTGACACACTCCGGAGAGAAGCTGAAAAGTTTAGTATTAAATCCAATAATGCATTGGCATTATCCAATACTCAGAATGATGCTGTAGTAAATAAACAGTCCATCATGTGCCATTTTTGCAAAAAATTGGGACACCTGAAGAAAGACTGCTTTATATTTAAACGGTATTCTCAAACTAACAGAACTCAAAACCAGCCAAATGGTGTAAATGTAAGTCATATAGAACTTAATCACACAATGTATGCTAATGATATCGCTCTTTGTAACAAATATGCCGACAGTAAAATTTGGATAATAGATTCAGGCTCTTCATCACACATGAGTGGTGATAAAAATTTATGTAAAGATTTTGCAAATATTAGCAAACCTATCAATGTTAAAGTAGGTAATGGAGATGTCTTACAAGCTATTTCACTAGGAAATGTTTCTGTTATTGTGAATATACCAGGTGGTGGAAGTAGAACATGTAAAATAAATGATGTACTATATGTGCCAAATCTAGCTTTTAATCTACTATCAGTGTCAAAAATGACAAGTAATAATAAATCTATTGTTTTTGAAAATGATAAATGTAAAATATTGAACGAAAATAAAGAGTTAATTGCTGAGGCTAACTGTGTTGGTCAACTCTATTATCTAAATACTTTAGTTCATAAAGCTGCAGTAACTGTTGATCAAAATAAAGTAAACATTTTATGGCACAGAAGGCTCGGTCATATAGGTAACGATAACTTGACTAAAATGATCCGAACTAAATCAGTAAATGGTCTGGATAGTAAATTAAAAGCTATAGAAGGCGTGTGTGAACACTGCTGTATTTGGAAAATGCATAAAATACCTTTTTCTACAAGCATTGAGAAAAATTGTAAACCTCTTGATTTAATCCACACAGATGTCTGTGGGAAAATTACTCCCACTTCCAGGGGTAATAATTCATATTTTCTGACCTTTATTGATCATGCTACTCGATACTCCTGGATATATGTTATTGCCCATAAGAGTGATGTGTTTCAGAAGTTTTTGGAATGGAAAGCTATGGTTGAAAATATTTATGAAAGGAAAATTAAAACCTTGCAGTCAGATAATGGAGGAGAATATACCACAAATAAGTTTGAATCATATTTACGAAATGAAGGTATAATTCACCAGAAATCTATTCCTAAAACTCCTGAACAAAATGGGTTAGCTGAAAGATTTAATAGAACTATTATGGAAAAAGTTAGATGTATGTTATCTGATTCAGGAATTGATAAGGAATTCTGGGGTGAAGCACTATATACTGCAAATTATCTAAATAATAGATGCATTAATTCATTTTTAGTAAATAAAACTCCATATGAAGCTTTAAATCTTAGAAAACCCAACGTTAGTAATGTAAAATTTTTTGGATGCACTGGGTATGCGCATATTTCTCGAGATTAACGATCAAAATTAGAAAATAAAGCTACCAAATGTCTGTTTATTGGCTATGGCACAGTTACTAAAGGGTATAAGATGTATGATGTTGAATCTAAAAGAATCTTCTTTTCCAGGAATGTAACCTTTGATGAATCAATTCCATCTAAGATTGAGAGCCCTCAACTGAGTGAGACTCCTACCTCTCCACTGGTGTTCCCTTCAGAAGATTCAGAACCTGCTGGGCCTGAGAACCAAACTCCTGAAAATAATCCTCAAATAATCCTCCCTGATGCGCAACCTGTACCAGCTATCAGTCCTGATGAGGATCTTAGACGATCGTCTAGAATTCGTCGAGCTCTTATTAGATATGGTAGTTGGGAGTATGATCAGTTTGAGGAGGAGGAGGGTTTATTAGTAAATGGAAATATCAATATCGAGCCTAGGTCGGTATCTGAGGCTCTTAATAGCGGTTCTGAATCCTCTAAATGGAAACATGCCATGGAGAGGGAATTAAATGCTTTTGAGAAACATAAAGTTTTTGAACTCGTAAAACCTACATCAGATTTAAACATAATTAAATCTAAATGGGTGTTTAAAAGAAAAGAGGGATCTGATGGTAGAGTGGTTTCATATAAAGCTAGATTAGTCGCTCAGGGTTTCTTACAGAGACCTGGAATCGACTATGATGAAATTTTTGCTCCTGTAGTGAGATTTGAATCGGTGCGAACCATGTTATCTTTAGCAGCTAACCAAAAATTATTTGTACATCACTTGGATGTCAATTCTGCTTTTTTGAATGGGGATCTTAAAGAAAGTGTTTATATTAGACAGCCTCCTGGCTATGTTATTCCAGGAAAAGAAGATTTAGTATGTAAACTAAATAAATCTATGTATGGGTTAAAACAATCACCCAAATGTTGGAATGATGCTTTGGATGCATATCTTAAATCCTTAGGATTTATTCAGTCCTCTTGTGACTCATGTATATATGTTAAAGTAATCAATAACTCTCCATGCTTCATTTCTGTGTATGTAGATGATATTATTGTAGCATGTAAGAACTATGATGACCTGACTAAAATCAAGACTGATTTAAGCGCTAAATTTGAGATGAAAGACTTAGGAAAATTATCCTATTTCTTAGGCATAAAAGTCGTACAAGACGAAAATAAAATAGCCCTAAATCAATCTTCATTTGTCAACGAGTTATTAGATAGATTTAAATTCAATAATTGCAAACCGGTTTCAACCCCTGCTGATGTTAATTCTCATTTGGAACCAACTACTGATGATTGTGAGCTAGTAGATAAAACTAAATATCAGTCAGCTGTAGGTGCTTTACTGTATCTATCTACTAAAACTAGACCGGACATAACTTATGCAGTTGGAAATGTCTCTAAATTTTGTTCCAATCCAAACACTAAGCACTGGTCTGCAATTAAGAGAATATTTAGATACCTAAAGGGCAGACCTGATCTTGGCATTACATATGGTAATGAAGATTCTGAGTTGATAGGTTATTCTGATGCCAACTGGGCAGGTAACAGAGTTGATAGGAAAAGTACTTCTGGCCAATGCTTTATGTTAAATAATTCCATTATTTCTTGGCGCTCTGTGAAACAGTCATGTGTTGCTTTATCAACGGCTGAAGCTGAATATGTTTCACTCTCTGGTGCCTCCCAAGAAGCTGTATTTCTAAATAAATTACTATTAGATCTTTAAGTACCAAATAAGAATCCTATAGTTTTGTTTGAGGATAATCAGTCAGCTATTTGTATTGCTAAAAATGCTAAAAATCATCCTAGATCGAAACACATTGATATTAAATTTCATTACATTAGAGATCTTGTTGCTTCAAACACAATTAAACTTGTGTATTGCCCCAGTGAAACTATGCTTGCTGACATATTCACTAAACCGTTGCCTACTGATAGATTTACCAAATTAGTTGAATTAATAGGCATGAAAAATATATAATGTCGTGTGAGGAGGAGTGTTGAAATTTTAGTTTAAATGTATTACACACTCGTTATATGTTTAATGTTAACTTCCTGTTAGACTAGCTCAGCTATATTAAATTACCTATTGTTTAAATAACAATGTATTACTTTTATGAGAAACGGACTTAAGGTCTAAAGTCCATTACATTTCCGGCGCGTGTTAAATAACACCGCATGTAGATCTTTAAGTCAGTCTGTCTTTTACATTACTCAGAGAGAGATGTGATTCCCTCATCTCTCTAAATAGACTTCTAATTGTATAACATATTTACTCTTTAAATAAACTCTATGTCTTAACGTTGTTAACCCACTGCAATTTAACCTAATTCTAACAGAATGTCCTCCGTCCAGGTAAGAGCCTTACTTAAAACAATTTTGACGTCCGTATCAGATAGCTCAAGAGCCTTTAGGGTGATGTAACTAGCGCTTGCAACGCATCACCTCTAACTAACAGTCAGAGAAGACACAGCTACCTCGCTGCACCCGGTGACGCTGATGATGCCTTCCCGAATGGCAGGGTTGTCCTACTTGGTCACCCTTTGGCCGTGTGCCCGATCAAGATAAAAGCCGTCCAATGTCACTTGTGTATCAATAACATAACTAGTTGGTTCGATCTCCTGGCCTCCAAATGACCAGATCTGGTTTGCGTTAGGTACCATATTGTACGGAAGAACTGGTTCCTGAATTGTCTGGAACCCTCTTTGTCGCAGGAGAACTTCAAGGAAATTCGCGATTTAATCGTGTCACTTTTGCTGCAGTTTGCAGCAAAATGATAAGAAACCTTAGCCTGGTTGAATAAGGCAATAAAAATATTCGTTTGGAGGTGTTATGTATCAAACAATGACACATACTTCTTATCCAAGTATAATATCTATTAATACTTAAAAAGGATAAGGATAAAGAAAGGATGAATTGCTCAGACTGTATAATGACAAAACTGAATAATAAAGTATACAATCATACGTTGCAGAAAGGCGTACGCCACAAGAAAACATCAATTAAATAAATTCCTTTTTATAGAGTAAACATCAATACACAACAGGAGGGAACCTTTAACACTATTAATAAAGTCTTGGATATTCCTTCACACTTTTCCTCCCTTAGTAGCTGTATCCTTTTGTTCAGTTTGCTATACCAGTTCTGTTCAATCTATTCTATTTACTATAGCCATGAAATTATTTCTTTTTAACCAAACTTTCTTTAGAAATCTTTTATAATTTCTTATCTCACTATCTTCAAACCCTATTTTCACATCAATCATTTTGAATTCAATCCTTTCCTCCCTGTAAACTGGACAATCTAAGAGAAAATGTTGCAAGGTTTCTTCCTGCTCCCCACATAGTCTACAGCTTACATCTCCTCTCCGGAACCTATTCCTCCAGTTCAATTTCAGACAGTTAGATCGAGCTTTGAAAAGAAGGACAGATTCCATGGTATTTTCATAAAAACTTTCTTCCTTTCAGCTTTGCTTAAAATTCCTATATATTACCAATGTTTGAAAGTACTTTTCTCATTCAACTCCTTCGTTCACTCCGTTTCAACCCACTCATCCAGCCTCATAGCTATTTCCCTCTCTGACATACTTCTTAACTCTATTATATGTGAAAGGTTAACAGTTCAAGTTCAAGTTCAAATTTTCCAGAGAAGCTTTTGTATCAGCTCTGGTCTCTCAAAAATAAAATCATAATCAAATTACTCCTTATTTATAAAAGTATGATCAAGTCCGATGTTAAAATCATACATCAAAACAAAAATATCTACAAATAATAATAAAGTTTTTTTTTAAATTTATACTAGCGTTCTCTTCGGTACCCACCCCAATCCCCACTGATATAAACTCAGCAGAGATTTGGAGTGAGACCTACTGGGAGGGCTTAAGGGACAAACACAATACGGGGAGATGCCGGGCGTTCTCTTCAGTACCCACCCCAATTCCCACTGATATAAACTCAGCAGAGATTTGGAGTGGGACGTACTGGGAGTGCAGAGGGAACCTTGACCCACCCATTTAGGGTCAAGCCTACCTTCCATGTCAAGGTTCCACTTATTTTTTTGTACATAAATTTTCTTTAGGCTTGACCCTGTAGCCATAATGAACAGCTAAAGAAATTGAATCCAATGTTATGATTCACACATAGCTAATTCAGTTAACAATCATCTAATTTCATCCATACCCCTCTTTCTCAGTCTCCAAATCTTTCCGATATAACTTAGACAAACATTCAAATCCAAACCCTCAGTAAGCATCAGCATCTGCTCCAAACACACACCCTCCAGTCCACAATCCACTCTAATTTCTCTCAAACTTGGACATAGAGTCATGAAATGGAGCAGTATCTCCTCAATCTACCCATCAGATAGCCTGCATGCTGTGTCTCCTCCCTCAAATTGCCATCTCCATGCCAGCTGTAAGCTATTGCTCCTAGCTCTGAACAAAAGCACTGACTCAAAACTGTTATCATACATTAATTCTTCCCTTATTTCTTTCTCATAAGCTCTGTAATATACTAGAGTAGACTTTGTTTCCATCCCGCTTAGCCATTCCCTCTCATCAACCTCATTAACCAACCGATTAAGCTCACTATCCTTCATTCTTTTTAAATCATAAATTTCATTCACACCAATTTCGCTAATATACTTCCCTATCGTGACCGGACAATTGCCACCCGCGGACAATTGCCACCCGCAGACAATTGACACCCCCGGACATTTGCCACCTCCGGACAATTGCCACCTCCGGACAATTGCCACCCAAATATTTATAATCAGGCCACTTAACTTTAAAAAAAAGAGATGAAATATGTATATTATTTTTGTACGATAAATTATTATTTGTATACATTATAAGATAAGAAAATTCATCACACATTTAATATTTTCCTTTTTAAGTGACTGCATTCACAGAGTAGCTTTTCTGCATCCATGAGCATTGTCACACACGGTGGTAGATGACTTTGTTCATGGAACCACTTTCCTTTCTGACTGCTTCTTCAAACTACTTGTATTTAATTTCCTTTTGATGTCAGTGATATAGTCACTAGTAAACCAAATTTCTGGAGCAAACGATATTCCATTAATAGAATTAAAATATCTCGCCCGGAATAGGTCTTTATTTATCATTATTTGCTAAAGGAAAAACAATAGGTATTTATATTACTACCCAGTAATATAATTTACAAGTTAAGAATCCTGACAATATAATTAGGGTTGTGACAATATGTTTTTGAAATCCTAAATCCTGAAAATGTTATAGACGAAGGGAATTAAACAGAAGTGGTATAAAGTATTCAATAACATAAGATTAAAAAAATATAAGATTTAAAAATCACATTCAGAAACCGAATAATATTTTTTCTTCTTATATTGTATATAATTAATAATTAATCGTACAACAATAATATACATATTTTATCACCATTTTTAAAGTTAAATGGCCTGATATTAATTATTTGGGTGGCAATTGTCCGGGGGTGGCAATTGTCCGGGTGGCAACTGTCCGGGGGTGGCAATTATCCGCCGGTGGCAATTGTCCGCAGGTGGCAATTGTCCTAGCACCCTTCCCTATATATAGTTTTCATCAGGCTATCCCGTTGTGATTGAAACATGTCCACAAAAATGGTCTGTAACATGTCACTACCATTACATAGTACATATCTCACAAATCTTAGTTTAGTTTTAATGTCCCTGCTCCTCATTGCAGAAGTTCCTATGTCCCCCCTCAGTGCACTCACAGCTGTGTATCCTGGAGCCCCAAGTATACATCTCCATACTTTATTTTTTATTCTCTGTAGAGAATCAAGATCAGACATACTATAGGAAACAACTGAGCTTGCAAATAGCACTGAGGGTAGAACTACATTTTTCCAATATGTTTTACCAATGAGTAGCCTATTACATGATTTATGGACAACCGAATAAGTCAAGTTACACATTTTGCGCGCTAGGTTTGTTTTATTGATCTTGTGCTGCTGCCCCTTGTCATTTAGAATAAGTCCAAGATAAGGTAATTGGGAAACAACCCCAATTCCCTCCATACTGTCCGGCCTGTCTTTCACATTGAAAATTATTATATGGCTCTTGCCCTTATTCACAGATAATCCCACCTCCCTAGCTGAATCGGTTACAGTTTTCACGAGGGTTCTGAGATCAGCCACAGTGTTAGCCATCAACTGCAAACAACAGCACTGCAATATAGACATTTTCATTCTGAAATCCTGCTTTACATTCAATAATCTTTCAAATAACATAGTTAATAACCATAAGAAACAACCACGGCGACCCAGTACAGCCCTGTCGTATACCACTTGTGATGTCTAGTTTCCCCACACTCTCACCATTAACATATAAGTCTGTTGTGTCACCAGAATACAAACTAGAAACCACATCAATTAAACAAGGATCACATTTGTACCTAATTAAGGCAGAGATCAGCTGTGCCCTATCAATAGAATCAAATGCCTTTTTGAAATCTATTGCAATCACATATAGTGGCTTGCCTTGTTTTCTACTCTCGCTAATACAATATCGCAGTATGAGAAGGTTGTCCTCCAGTCTTCTAGCCGGGGCGAATCCTCTCTGAAATTCCTCGATGCAAGCATTATCAATCATATGATTCACCAATCTATTCTTACACAAGCCCATAAACAGTTTATACGAGATATTTGTCAAAGATATAGGCCGAAGATCAGAGCATGTGAGTCTAGATTTCTTAGGAATTAAAACTGTTTTGGATTCTTTCCATGTATCTGGAGGACTACCAAAGAGCAAAAGCCTATTGAAACATGATGCCAATCCTTCCAGACATATACTACTTTCCATTATCCATTTATATATTTCTGGCTTAATATTATCTGGACCTCCCTGTTTACCTAGTGTCAACTTTTTCATCTGCTCCTTTAGCTCATCTACACTGAAGGTTATTGGACCCATATTCCTTTTGCATGTCTGTGGTTCGACTACAACTCCAGCCATATCAAAGTGTTCAGCAAGATCTGTTGGTATCATCATAGTGTCAATCACATTTCTTCCAATCAATACATTATTATCGACAGTTTCTATTCCCAACCTCTGCATAAGACCTCTCACAAACATGTATGCTTCCCTATTGTGTTGAGGCACAGGCTAGGAAATCTAACACTAGCTTCATCAGGATTATAATTAATTCCCTGAACATATGCCATTTTTGTTTCATTATTCCAGATGTTTCCAATGTTATTTTCATGTAGCTGATAAATAGTTTTCCAGAAATCACTGACACTGTTTTTCATCATATTCTCTTCCATAACTACAACAATAGAATCATAAATTTTTAATGAAGAACACTTTTCAATTCCTCTCAATGTATTTATATTTTTCCAAAGATTCTTGTCTTTATTCTCTCTGATTTCAAGACTCAATTTATCTTCATATGATCTCTTGCACTTTACAACAAGCTCTTGGACTCTCTCTTTTTTGCCCAAGGCGACACCCTGGTCGCGTCCCCCGAAGAAGACAAGGAGTTGAGAGGTCTTTCGAAGACTGGCGCTGGTCCAATCTCGCCCTGCCACCACGTGCAGGCTCCTTTTTTTACCATTAATTTCCGCACTGACGCAAACAAACTTTGGAAACTTGTCAAGGGACTCAACAACAAATACATGGACCAACCGAAAACACACGAGTCCCTCACACAAAACAACACTATATTCACTGACACACAACAGGCGAACGCTCTCAACAAGCACAATGCTTCCACAAGTAGGTTACCCACTCGCCCCGTAGATAGGATTATACTGCGTCGCCTGCACAAAACATGCACTCAAAAGCTCCTCACACCTCCTTCACCCCGGCAATGGTTACCGAGGCCATCCGGGTTTCCAAGAACACTTCCTCCACAGGTCCTGATGGCTTATGAAACAAACATCTAGGGCCACTTGCCATCAGAGCCTTCACAGACATCTTCAATTTCTCACTACAGAACAATAGTATACCCAACACCTGGAAACTAGCCAAAATCGTCCCGATCCTGAAGCCCAACAAACCCCCCACAGAACTGGCCTCATACAGACCTATATCACTCCTCTCCACCCCATCCAAAATACTCGAGAGGCTAGTTCTAAACAACATTTCACCATACATCCCACTATCCCCTTCACAAAACGGCTTCAAATCCCAACACTCCACATCTACTCTTCTTACCCACCTCTCACAGACAACACTAGAAGGCTTGAAGTCCAACAAACCTGAGGATAGGACAATTATAGCTGCCATAGACATTAGTAAAGCCTTTGATACGTACCTAGACACCTACTCATTAACAAAATACTCAACACACACATCCAGGACTCATACAAAAAATTTCTTGCCAATTATCTCTCAGGCCGCTCTGGCAAAACACTTTACAACGGCAAGTCCTCCAGAACACTTCACTACACTGACGGGGTACCGCAGGGCTCCGTACTCTCACCTACACTCTTCAACCTATACCTTCACGACCTCCCTTCGCCAACACACACCTCAGTTTACACTCTTTCATACGCAGATGATGTCACCATCATCTCACAACATCCCAAACACGAGACTGCCGCAAACAATTTACAAACATACATCTACTCATTAGAAGACTGGCTAGAAACAAACAGATTAAAGGTCTCCGCAAACAAATCTTCTGTCACCTTAGTTACACCCTACACCCTTGAATACAGAACCCATCCAAACATTACACTAAACAACACGCCGAAAATCCTTGGAGTTACACTCGACCGCGGCTGGACGTTCAAACACCACATAACTGACATTAACAACAGAGCCAAGCAAAGACTGAACGTCCTCCGCGCACTCACTCACACAACTTACGAACATTCCAAGGAAGACATAACAACACTCTACAAACAGTTCATCAGACCCATCCTCACTTACGCCCACACAGCTTGGTCACCTGACATCTCCAACACCCACCTACAGACACTCCAAAAAACACAAAATACTGCACTCCGCATTGCCACCGGTTGTACACAAACAACACCCACACACCACCTACACACAGAAACACGAGTCCTCCCTCTCACCTCACACATGGACATGAGGGGCACACATTTTTACACTTCCACACTAGACCCCTCACATCCCCTACACTACATGCAAACTGAGAGGAGGACACCACGCACACTAAACACCACTCCCCCCACACACTACAGACACCTCTACACCACTCTCCCTCCCACCCCCGACAACACTTCTATTCACAAACACATACACACCACATTCACACAACGAGCTCTAGTCTCCTTCCCTCCTAACAGACTCCTTGGGTCTAGGCCTCCAGCCATCGACCCTAGTGAGTCTGCCATGTCTCGTCGTGATAGGGTTACCCTATCAAGTCTGAGATGTGGCCAACATCCTTCCCTTCCTCACTACACGCACAGGATTTGGAGATCGGACTCTGATCGGTGCGACTTCTGTCAAGCCGATCAGTGCACGATCTCTCACATCCTCACACAATGTCCGTCACTACACCTACACAGGACTACACACAACATTCACTCACTGGAGCACCTTTGGACCCATCCTCAGGCAGTTATTAACTTCCTGAGTGATGCGGGTTTCCCTTAGTCCCACACACTCCCACACAGTGCCTCGGGTGGCTGAAACCCGGGGCGCCCCTCCGAGGATGTTGAGGAGGTTATACAACAACAACAAGTCTCTCTTTTTTCTCCAGATATAGTCTAGAAAATTCTC
The DNA here is from genome assembly GCA_947561585.1 of Caprella mutica. Classification (NCBI taxonomy): domain Eukaryota; kingdom Metazoa; phylum Arthropoda; class Malacostraca; order Amphipoda; family Caprellidae; genus Caprella; species Caprella mutica. Next base: position 16,784 of record CANNZV010004498.1, on the reverse strand, counting down.
TTCTTTGATTCTCACAAACAGCGGCTCTAGCTTTTTTATTATTTTTATTTCTTTCAGAAATTTTATTCTTTATCTAATATTTTTCCATACCGGATTCTGCTTACCATCCATCCTGATATTTTTCCTAAAATTTCTCTTTAGATTGTCATCTGCAACCTCTCTTATTTTTTTCTCCCACATATTCATATTAATAGATATCATCTTTGTTTCATTTTCAATCTTCTGCTCCAAGCTTTCAAGGAAGGAATTTTTGAGTTCCTCTCCTACACTATAATAACTTGTTATTATAGATACTTGTTCTATAGATTATAGATTATCTTATTTTCACTTTATTTGCAACTCTGAAATTGAATTTAGTATTTATCAAACAATGATCAGACCAATAAAACTGATCTTTGTCTTCATCAACATTCATCATAACGAAATGTTCATACATTGTGTTATTCACAATCACAAAATCAATAGCACTGTTTTCTCCTTTTTCCACCCTTGTAAACTTACCAATGCATCTGTCATCTCCATTTAGGATTATCATATTGAACTCACCAAGCATATTCAGAACAAAATCCCCATTCTTATTCAGCTCCTGCTCTCCAATAAATCCAAGATGGCCATTGAAATCTTCCAGGACAACAATATTTGTTTCTTAAACCGTATGGTCTCTTATCAGTTGCATCAAACTACTTCTAATTATTTTATTCTTTTCTTGATCCTTCACATCCATATATACCAAAATCAAGAAAACAGACGACAACTTTAAAAGTATTGGTCTGAACTTCTTCATATCACTTTCTATCTTTCTATCAAGTCTTGCTATCCCCTTGATTTTATAATTACTCTCCTTTAATCTAGTCTCAAATAATTTAATACAAAATTGCTAATCTTCCTCCATTCTATCAGTACCACTTTCCTTAGCCGACTCCGGAACATTGAATAGAACAATATTCTTCTCCCTATTCTTCATTTCTTCCCTTTCCTGAATATCTGTTAATAGTTTTTCTATCTTCAGATCCACTTCCTTCATAATATCACTTCTCATCTCACTCTTTATATCTCCAACCCTCTTCTCAATAATAGCAACCTTATCTCTCAATAAATCATTCTCCTCTTTCAAATTGTTATTCTCAATTTTAAGTTTTTATATTCTTCCTTCATTCTTCTAATATTACCTTTACATTCACCACAGTGCCAGTCAAAATCATCAAGTTTTGTCATCAAATCATAAGAGGCCATGCTTATCTTTCACAAGAACAATGATACCAAATTCCACATTCATCACACTGCACTCCATTATCAGTATCACCAACCAACCTAGTACATTTGCCACACTTTGAGGATGATCTTGTACCATCCAACTTAGTGTAAGTTTTCCCAAATTCTTAGGAGAATCAGCCCTCCCCTTTACACCATCCATTCCAGACTTTGCAGTTGCTTTCGAGTCTACACCACTAGGTCCAGGTTCAACCTGCGTATGATTGGTGGTACGTGGTGGGGTCTTCGTAAGTCCTATCTTTTACCACCACAAGCTCACAGTCACAGCCAGCCAATAGTACTTCAAAGAACAAAATACAGGTAATTTTTAGGAATTTGGATACTAGCAACGGTTATTGCGTTCACTAGGATCACTTCCTGCTTGCGGAGCTGCACACAACCTATCAGCATGAATTCAGCACACAGTTTCAGGTGAATTCAATTTCTACCTGGATGAATGGAGGAGAGGTTGGTAATAGGGAATTAAGATGGATGGAGTACAGAGAGCAAAAAGAAAAAGTAAGGAGAATGATCAGTGAAAAGATGAGAAAATATGAGGAGGGAGTAGCAGAGGAAATCAGAAGAATGGGCAAAGGAAAACAGATGTGTAAGATGATTAAAAAGCTGAGAGGAGGAAAGAAGGAAAAGTGAAGTTATACACAGAAGAGGGGAAGGATTTGGAGGAAGACAGGTATGGGGAGCAGGTGAGAGGATTCTGGCAGGGGATATACCAGATGCATGGTAATGAAATAGAGGTGGAGTGGGGAGAAGAAAAGATAAGGGAGTATGAAGAGTCACTGCAGGTAACAAGAAGGAGAGAAGAAGACCCAGCAGAAATGTAGCTGCCGCTTATCGGAAATCCTAACTGGAATGTAAGGACGATGAAGTTAGTTTGAAGTGATTGAAGACATTGTACGGAGGGTGCTGATTGAACTGAAAAGTGGAAAGAGGGAGACTGGACGGGTTAAAGCAGGAACTGTATAACGTGTTGCAGGTGTAGTGATGCAAACACATTACTTGTGTACGCATAACTGCTTTGGTGAACCTATATAATTAGGTGTAATGGGCATTCACAGCTAGTTACCATTTGACTCCCATGAGATTAACATCTAAATCTCAAGTCTTAGTTGTGAGACAAATTCTTGTGAGTGTTTAGTGAAGTGCATAGTGTTGTAATATATGCTTGATATAGAAATACAATCCCTTTTGAGTTATACCCAAAAGTGTTATTTAACCTAAATTCAGTTGAGCATTGACCATAGGCCTGAGGTCGGAACCATATAAGCAAGTTGGTTCTAGGGCATGGCAATGAGTATTTAGTAGAAGGAGATTAATTCATTAAAAAGGAATCTGAAAGATAAGTAAAAGAGTAAGATTCAGATCACTAGAGAACCCATACAGTGGACCGTAATAAGGTACCACAGTTGATGAGATCGCCCCAAAGGGAACCATTACACAGGGAAGTGAGGTGGTGGTGAGAGGGTTGAAGGAGGGAATAGAGAGGATACTCGTTGATGGAGGAGAACCGCAGTGTTGGAGAGAGTCCAGGACAGTAATGATCCCAAAAAAAAGAAAAAAACCGACTGTGGCTGACCTACGACCAATAGCGCTGACAGACGTATCGTACAAAATAGTGATGAAGGTTGTGAAGGAGGGAATAGAGAGGCATCTGAAAGAGAGTGTAATGGTAAAGTGGGAACAGGCTGGATTCACAAAGGGAGGAGAGATTTTGGACAATTTAGTGTTGCTACAGGAGGGAGTGAGGCAGGCGTATAGAGGCGGAGAGCAGTTGGTGGTGGTGGCAGTGGACTTCAGGAAGGCGTACGATTCAATTAGGAGAGAAAAGATTGTGGAGGTGTTGAAGGAATTGAAGGTGCCTGTGGAAGTGATATATTTGATAAAGAGAGGATATGAGGGGGATAGGACGAGGATGGAGATAGGAGAGTAGGACGTGCTGATAGATATAGACAGTGGCATCAGGCAGGGAAGTACGGCATCACCACTCATCTTTAGGTTGATTACCTATGAAATCATAGAGGAACTGAAGAGGAGAGTGGGAGGAGTGATGATAGGTGGAGCAAGAGTAAGCTCGTTGTTCTTTGCTGATGATGGTATGGTGCTGGCAGGAAGAGTGGAGGAAGCAGGAAGAGCTGTGAGGATATTGAGAGAGGAGGCAGGAAAGTATGGGTTGGAAATGAATATGGAGAAAAGTAAGTGCATGGTGTTTAATGTGGGAGGAAGAGAGGTGGTAGAGGAAATAGAAGTAGTGGAGGTGGTGAAGGAAAAAAGTATTTGGTGGTCAGGATAGTGGATAAGCAGAATATATATGAAAGGCAAAGGAAAAGTATGATAGATAAGGGTAAACAAATGAGCAACATGACATATTCGGTGATAGAGAAGAGTTGTCATAGAGTGGTGGTGGGAAAGGTGTATTGGAGTCGTGGTGTTGGCGAGTGTGTTGTATGGAGCGGAGGTGGTTGATGTGAGAGAGGAGGATGTTGAGAAGTTGCAGAGGCAGGAGAATGTGGCTATGAGGAGGATACTGGGGGCACCCAAGTATGCGTCTGTGACAGCTATGCGGGGAGAGATTGGCATAGGTACAATGAAGAGCAGGATGGTGAGAGGCAGACTACAGTATTTAAGGAGGAAGATGCAAGGAGAGAACGTGCTGGTGAAAGGAGTGTTGAGTGACATGAGGAGAGGTGGAGTGGGATGGTGGAAAAGAACGGAGAAATACTTGGAGAGGCAGATAAGCTGGAGATTATGAGCGGACAGGAAGTAAAGAGGAGAATAGCGGAGAGAGTTGAGAGGGAGTGGAAGGAGGAGTTGTTTGAGAGGAGTACACTGTGGCTATACAGAGTATATAAGACCGAAATGAGGGAGGAGGACTACGAGGGAGGAGAGAGAGACAGGATATGGTTAAGGGCAAGAACAAACTGCTTGTGGCTGTGAAACAGGAGAAGAGAGAGGGAGGAGGAGAGATGCTTGATATGTGGAGAGAGAGGAGTGGAAGATTTGCTTCACTTTGTGTTGGATTGTGATGAGATGGAGGGCGAGAGGAGGGGGGCTTTGGAGTTGCAGAGACCGAGGGTGGAGGAGAGGCGGACTGTGTTGGAGGTGTTCTTGTTTGGAGGAGAACAGAGGAGAGCAACCCAGTAAACAATGCGGCATCGAAATGAAATCATCTGGATACAAGGCTTTTCTCGAAATGAATTCGAAAATAGAGCTAGAATCCGCTATCTGACATCGTTTTGGCTTCGATTCGAAGATGCCGTGCACCACTAGACGGCATCGACAATACGTGTATTTCGCAATGAAAAGTCACAAATTATGCGTCGAATAGACGTTAATACAAAGAAGCAAATATTTGCTACTGCCATAAGGAATCTGTATCGAACCAACGCCCGATTATATATCTAATATGCTTCGAAACGATATCCATTCGATATCCAATAAGCAAATAAATTCAAAAATAAAAATTGAATCTTTTACTTTATTGCATACAATTTACTCAGGTTAAGTACATGTCAATTTAATAAATGTTACATAATGTTATATACAAATTAAATGGGAAGAAATGAAGTGATGTTTTCGGGTATCGAACCTGCTGCATCCAGATATCCAGCGGTCACGTACATGTACCTTGGCACTGTGCCACCATGGATGCATTTCACCACAAAAAAATTTGATATTAAACGACTTGGAGATACTTTGAGATATTTTAAAGTGAATATTACTATATAGACAAACACCGCTTTTTTAACTAAAATCACAACTTATTCTTATTACAAATTGTACATAAAAAGATGGTCAAATTTTTATAAAATTGTAACTCCTTAAAAATTTTATTCTCTATGAGTTCAAATTAAAGAAAAAAAAAATTGAGGCCACGACTTAGCTAAATAAAGAGAAAGCTCTGTGATGAAATTTCAATGAATTAATTAAAATTTGACCATACCCAAGAAACATTGCATGGTTAGCCCAACTACGGGTACCATTGGTTCAACAGTGGCAGCAACGGGCGATGGCTTGCCGGTGCTAAGAGGCATTGGCCCAATGCTGGCTGCCGTTGCTTACCCAACACGATCCTAGCCTTCATTGGCACTATGTTAGCTGCCAGATCATAGCCAATTGACATTGTGGCCATCATCGGCCCAACATTGGCAAGCATCCACATGAAATGTATATAAATGAATCTTTTTTAATCTGTGATATTGTTGACATGTTACATAAAATTGATTCTAAATAATTAATTTTAATATTGTAATGTATTTTTTAAATTTATTTAGATAAAGTTATAGCCTAATCAAATTTATAATATTCGTGTTAGTCATATAAGTATACTAATGGTAGTTTATCAATATATTATGATGTAATACCTGAACAGTATATTGATAAATCATAATTGAAATGATTAATAACATGATTAAATTAATCGAATTGTATACCGAATCGTCAATGAAGATTCCATATTTTAGGGAAGAGAATTGGCGCCATTTTCATAAGATTTTAGACCTGGTATTTAGTTTAATAAATTTATTTATTATTCGTTTAAAGGTTTAAATTTGGATGAACTTATTATAGATACGTTTTTATACTTTTAGAAACAATTAATATCTTAAAAAAAGGTCAAAATCGCATTGTTTGTTTAAAAATCTAAATTCGAAATCAAAACAAAGAGTGTACATTCTTCTTTCTAAGCGTCAGGTTGGAGATTCGCTCAATTTTTGCTCACACAGTACTAAAAAACTTTAAATGAAAATAATAAAATATATACTGAACCGCATTGTATGCGGTTTGCGGGATAATGATCGCAAACTTTAGTTCTAAAATATTATGTAATAAACTCATTTTTTCCCCGGAGCCTGGAGAGGACCTTTAAAAAATTAAATTTTTAAATGAAAACAAAGAGTGTACAATCTTCTTTCTCAGCGTCAGATTGTAGATTGTTGCTCACAGCTAGAGTATTAAAAAACTTAAAGGCAAATAATAAAATATTGATAAAATGTTATGGAATTGCTTATTTAATAGTGCTAGGTGCAGGGATAATAACTTCACAATTTATTATAACTGTCGAACAAGCGAGTTGCCGCGTGTAAGAGTGACACAACCTTACTCGAACACCTACTGGACAAGACTGGCTGGAATGCAGAAGGCAAACCTCAAATGTCTACCAGACATGTTTCAATATAAAACTAAACACGTCTGATTTCACAGAACATTTATTTAACTAATGTGACAAATACTTAGATGAAACTTTCAACACTCCTTCTCACATTAAGTTAAACACAAAAATATATAGTAGTAATCAGAAAGAACATGTTTTACAAAACATCGAATGATAAATGACATGAAACAAACAAAACATCTTCTACATAGAAGAAAAATTCACAGAGGTAAATTCAGGTAATCAATGCAAACGAGAAAATAATATCACAATTTTCTATCCATTAAATACATTCACATAGAAAATAAACAAGTTATGTAGAAATGAAAAATAAACACACACATAATATCATAGAAATAATTCATTGTGCAAAAATAATATAGAAGAAATATATTTCAAATATAACATAAATGAAAAATTTATCAAAAAATGAAGCCAAATTCTCCTTCTCACAATGAATTACCTAACTTTGTTTCTAAGATAAAGCATTCATCCCGATCATGTTTCTTAGATTAATGAATTTATCTGATGTCAGATCCTTGGTAAATATGTCTGCCATCATTATTTCAGTCGGGCAATACTTTAACACAATTTTATTTAAAGTTATTTGTTCTCTAATGAAATGGGCTTTGATGTCGATGTGTTTAGTTTTAGAATGACTAACTGGATTTTTAGCAATTGTCATACAAGCTTGATTATCTTCATTAATATCCATTGGAGAACGAGCAACATCTGTGAAATGTAAGTCTGTGAACAATTGTTTGAACCAAATAGCTTCTTGAGAAGCTGCAGCAAGTGCTACATATTCCGCTTCTGCGGTTGAAAGTGCAACGCAAGACTGTTTCTCAAACACATCACTCTTCTTATTTAAGAAGTAAACCCATATGTATCTGGTACAGTCATCAATAAATGTAAGAAAGTAATTGGCACCACCGAGAGATGTCGGTTCAATTTTGCCACAAACATCCGAATGCACCAGCTCGAATGGCTTCCGCTTTACCTTACTGTCACTGTTCTTGAAGGGCAAGCGATGATTCTTCCCAGCACAGCAGCTTTCACAGATTTCTTGTTCTTGTAGTGAAAAATCAGAATTTATGCCGTTCACCATGTTCTTGTTGACTAACTTCTTCAGATTGTCCTTTCCCAGATGACAGAATCGCCGATGCCACATATCATAGTTTGAGCTCTCGTGTGAACTCATCAGAGCAGTCTCAGAATTAAATTCAGTATCTAAAAGGTATAATAATCCTACCTTACTTCCAGAAATTAATTCACTAGATTTATCACTGCTAAGAATTTTACACTTATGCTCATCAAATTCGATAACTTTTCCACTTTCTGCCACTCTGGACACACTTAACAAATTATGTGACAAACTAGGTACAAGAAGAACTTTTTCAAGTGAACACTTTTTACCTTTATTTTCAAAAATAACTGTTCCTATAGACTCTGCCACTAAGTTTCTGCCATCTCCTACCTCGACTGGGATACTTTTAGGTAGATCAGAGATTTCAGAAAATAGGTTCTTGTCTTTACACATGTGCTGACTAGCACCGGAGTCAATTATCCATGAAGATTTACTAGAGTTACACGAAAAAGCACTAGCAAACAAAGTAATATTTCCTTCATGGGCAGTTTCTACTTTAACAAATTTTGCATCACTCCTAAAATTTCGCTTAGTTTTATCAATAGGTACTCTACAGTTCTTCTTATAATGACCTATTTTACCGCAATTGTAACATGTAATGGGCTTCTTCGTTTTCGATTTGTACTGTTGACTCACCATAGCGCTGCAAGTAGGATCATGTCTATTTGTTGTCTTCTGTTCTTCATGTAGGAGGCGCTCCGTTACAATTTCCCAGGATGGTACCTTGTCCATCGCTTCTAGGGCAGTAACTAAAGTTGAATACGAATCAGGTAATGAAGCTAGCACATTTATTACCTGATCTTCCTCCTCCACTTTGTCTCCTATAACAGCCAGCTCTGGAAATATATCGATGAATATTTTCAGATGTTCTTGCATGTTGTCGCCTTCTTTCAGCTTCATATTGTAAAGTTTTCTACGTAGCCGCAACTTTTATTTTTTTTTTATTTTTTGAAAAATTTGTTTCTCAGAAAAATCGAGTCACTAAATTTTTTTCCAATGGTACGAATTTTTCAAAAAAATTTATGAAGGTAGATTATGGCCAGAAAAAAATTCTCCTGTAGTCCGTTTATAGAATTTGAATTTGGTTTGTGAGATATTGACTGGTTTTCGAACATAACTGTAGCTTCGATATCCGAAATGGGAGTCGAAAGTCCTTTTGAATACTAATGAAAGACTGCTTGGAAAAATTAATGCAAAAAACCGCATTACAAAATTTCGATTCATTCGGTAGTTATAGATCTGCAAAATATTTCGAAAAATTCGAAAACTAGTTTTTTGAGTTTGACGTCTTATATCTTTCGAAAGAAGCAAATTTACGTAAAAGAATCACGAATACTTTAGATTTTAAAAAGTCTCCTCAGCCTGAAAATGTATTCAGAATTTCGAAATCTTTCAAGCATATGGTGCAGTAAGGGTATACGCGTCGAGAGTGAGTGTACGAATGCCCGGGATCAAATTTCAGAAAATTAACATCAGAAAGACGCGCATTAAAAATATCTCTCTTTCTGTTGGTGTTGAGTGGATTCGAACGAAAATTGAGAAAGGTATTCAGGAAAAACTGTTTGGACTTGTCCGCACGACCTAAGTCAAGCAAGTTAATTTGTGTTCAATCTCATTTTTTGGGCATATTCTAAAATGAAATTTTAAAAGGGATGATAGAGGTTTTTAAAGTAACCAATCCCATGTGATTTTTTACGCTGAATACAGAGCTGTTTTCAAAAATGTCAGAATCCGACTGAAAGTGGGTCAAAAACCAGTTTGAAATATTGGTGCCGAGACAATTTTTTGCTATAACGCGGCTATAGTAGCAACAGAAACAATGTTATTTCTATACAAGTGTTTTTCAATGGTGCCGAAGAAGAAGAAAAAATTAAAAGCCATTTTAAAGTTTCGAGAAGAAGGTGTATTTCAGAAGGAATAAATATCCCAGGAGATTTTGAAGCCTATGGGATATTCCACCACAATTGAATTCATAAAATAATACTTTTTATTAAAAAATAAATGAAGCAAAAATTGTACTAAAAATAGATAAGGTTAATAGAGGTTCAGAAATTCCTAATACTCAGCAATTAATAAGTTTATTTCATCAATTTACATGATAGAGTAAGTATTTGTTAACCAGCATTGTACTATAACAGTTTTGACTTTAATTATTACGTAACCTAACAAAGGTTAACCAAGGTTACATTTAACCTAACATAGGTAAACCTAGGTTAGATTAACCTAACATAGGTAAACCTAGTTAACAATTTGTTAACTATTAGTTATCTATATGTTAACTATTAGTTATCTATATGTTAATTATTTGTTAACTTAAATTAGCTATTTGTTAATTATTTGTTAATTATTTGTTAATTATTTGTTAACTATTTGTTAACTATTTGTTAATGAAAATTAGCTAAGGTTTGAGGTTGACCATGGAAATAATTTACTCATTGCATTGGGTTAGGTCAATATAGATGTTAACCATGAAAATTTAATCATCGAATTAGATTAGGTCAATATGAAGGTTGCCATTAATTGTAATTTTTAAAAATTTATTCTTAGAGAATAAACCTATGGCATATACTTATATTGTATTATAAGATATGTTTCCCAACTAATTTGATGCTGCTGAATCCAAATCTGAGTTCAAATTTTAGATATAGAATCGTTTTAAAATTTTTGAATTTAAATTTCTGAATATCCAAAATAAACTGCTATCAACATATCAAACATGTTTTTTATGCTATTTTTGACCTTCTGAACTAAACTGTGATATCAAAAAATTTAATATTATATTTATACGATTCAGCTATTTCTATCTTTTATTTTAACCTGAACATGTTCAGATTTTTCAAACATGTCTGGTAACAAGGTAAAATATAACAGTAAATTGTATTATGTGCTCAAATTAATTATTTGCAATGAATAAATAACAAGAAATTATTAGTATCACATAAAATTATTTATCATATATTCTACATGCATTTAATTTAAATCAAATATCTTTTTAGTCATGAATAAACTCACGATTTCGGCTTTTCAGTGTTGAAAATAAACGAAATTTAATTTAAAATGGAATTTGATTTTATTAAAACGTTCGCAAAGGATATTTTTAATGTCAGAATTGAACTCAGGATGTCTAATAACGTTTAAAATCATATATTACACATCCCTAGCAGTTTATTTCGAATATTTAATAAATATGAGATTTAAAAATCTTAAAATTTTAAAACGGCCTTCAATCGGAATGCTGACTTAATTTTTGGATTCTACACCTCCATATTAGTTAGAAATGATATCCTTTCATTCAATATCGGTTTAAAATACATGTTTTTTTATATATTTTGAATTTCAGAAGTTTGACTCAGAAAAACGATCAGGAAAAAAATAAACTGACTATAATTTTTTTTTCAATGGTTTGATTTTTTTGAAAATAACAGAACGAATAGATTTTAAGGTGAAAACGCCGATTTTAATTGTCCGTTTTACGAATTTCAATCAAATTTCTGAATTAAAAGTGGGTTTTCGAATGGACCTGTGAAATCGACACCCGAATTCGAATTTAAAAATCGTTTTATATTTTATTACAAAGATGTATGATAAACATCACGCAATAAGAATTTATCAGAAAAAGAGGTTCATACGCATGCTACAGACCTTCAAACTCATTCGAAAAATTAAACTTCTCATATCTTTTACAAAAAAAAATTTTCAAAAAAAACTCACCAATACTTTCAATTTTCTTATGCTCCTTTAACACAATACAATAGTCAAATTTTCAAAAAAAAATTAGATGAAAGAGTTATATGGTCAAACGCGTCATGACCTAGTGTTCGAAAGCCCGGATATAAATTTTGGAAAATTTATATTCATAAGATGCGAATTTGAAAGTTCTATCTCATGGTTCAACCAGATTTTGATTATGACAAGGAATAAAAAGTTAAAGTTATAAAGAAAAAACTTTTTTGCACCCAAACCATGAATTACGACGAGGTCTAGAACGTCTTCTATACCATAACTTGGCTTTTTTAATTGCTCTCTTGCTCTCTTGCTCTCTTGCTCTCTTGCTCTCTTGCTCTCTTGCTCTCTTGCTCTCTTGCTCTCTTGCTCTCTTGCTCTCTTGCTCTCTTGCTCTCTTGCTCTCTTGCTCTCTTGCTCTCTTGCTCTCTTGCTCTCTTGCTCTCTTGCTCTCTTGCTCTCTTGCTCTCTTGCTCTCTTGCTCTCTTGCTCTCTTGCTCTCTTGCTCTCTTGCTCTCTTGCTCTCTTGCTCTCTTGCTCTCTTGCTCTCTTGCTCTCTTGCTCTCTTGCTCTCTTGCTCTCTTGCTCTCTTGCTCTCTTGCTCTCTTGCTCTCTTGCTCTCTTGCTCTCTTGCTCTCTTGCTCTCTTGCTCTCTTGCTCTCTTGCTCTCTTGCTCTCTTGCTCTCTTGCTCTCTTGCTCTCTTGCTCTCTTGCTCTCTTGCTCTCTTGCTCTCTTGCTCTCTTGCTCTCTTGCTCTCTTGCTCTCTTGCTCTCTTGCTCTCTTGCTCTCTTGCTCTCTTGCTCTCTTGCTCTCTTGCTCTCTTGCTCTCTTGCTCTCTTGCTCTCTTGCTCTCTTGCTCTCTTGCTCTCTTGCTCTCTTGCTCTCTTGCTCTCTTGCTCTCTTGCTCTCTTGCTCTCTTGCTCTCTTGCTCTCTTGCTCTCTTGCTCTCTTGCTCTCTTGCTCTCTTGCTCTCTTGCTCTCTTGCTCTCTTGCTCTCTTGCTCTCTTGCTCTCTTGCTCTCTTGCTCTCTTGCTCTCTTGCTCTCTTGCTCTCTTGCTCTCTTGCTCTCTTGCTCTCTTGCTCTCTTGCTCTCTTGCTCTCTTGCTCTCTTGCTCTCTTGCTCTCTTGCTCTCTTGCTCTCTTGCTCTCTTGCTCTCTTGCTCTCTTGCTCTCTTGCTCTCTTGCTCTCTTGCTCTCTTGCTCTCTTGCTCTCTTGCTCTCTTGCTCTCTTGCTCTCTTGCTCTCTTGCTCTCTTGCTCTCTTGCTCTCTTGCTCTCTTGCTCTCTTGCTCTCTTGCTCTCTTGCTCTCTTGCTCTCTTGCTCTCTTGCTCTCTTGCTCTCTTGCTCTCTTGCTCTCTTGCTCTCTTGCTCTCTTGCTCTCTTGCTCTCTTGCTCTCTTGCTCTCTTGCTCTCTTGCTCTCTTGCTCTCTTGCTCTCTTGCTCTCTTGCTCTCTTGCTCTCTTGCTCTCTTGCTCTCTTGCTCTCTTGCTCTCTTGCTCTCTTGCTCTCTTGCTCTCTTGCTCTCTTGCTCTCTTGCTCTCTTGCTCTCTTGCTCTCTTGCTCTCTTGCTCTCTTGCTCTCTTGCTCTCTTGCTCTCTTGCTCTCTTGCTCTCTTGCTCTCTTGCTCTCTTGCTCTCTTGCTCTCTTGCTCTCTTGCTCTCTTGCTCTCTTGCTCTCTTGCTCTCTTGCTCTCTTGCTCTCTTGCTCTCTTGCTCTCTTGCTCTCTTGCTCTCTTGCTCTCTTGCTCTCTTGCTCTCTTGCTCTCTTGCTCTCTTGCTCTCTTGCTCTCTTGCTCTCTTGCTCTCTTGCTCTCTTGCTCTCTTGCTCTCTTGCTCTCTTGCTCTCTTGCTCTCTTGCTCTCTTGCTCTCTTGCTCTCTTGCTCTCTTGCTCTCTTGCTCTCTTGCTCTCTTGCTCTCTTGCTCTCTTGCTCTCTTGCTCTCTTGCTCTCTTGCTCTCTTGCTCTCTTGCTCTCTTGCTCTCTTGCTCTCTTGCTCTCTTGCTCTCTTGCTCTCTTGCTCTCTTGCTCTCTTGCTCTCTTGCTCTCTTGCTCTCTTGCTCTCTTGCTCTCTTGCTCTCTTGCTCTCTTGCTCTCTTGCTCTCTTGCTCTCTTGCTCTCTTGCTCTCTTGCTCTCTTGCTCTCTTGCTCTCTTGCTCTCTTGCTCTCTTGCTCTCTTGCTCTCTTGCTCTCTTGCTCTCTTGCTCTCTTGCTCTCTTGCTCTCTTGCTCTCTTGCTCTCTTGCTCTCTTGCTCTCTTGCTCTCTTGCTCTCTTGCTCTCTTGCTCTCTTGCTCTCTTGCTCTCTTGCTCTCTTGCTCTCTTGCTCTCTTGCTCTCTTGCTCTCTTGCTCTCTTGCTCTCTTGCTCTCTTGCTCTCTTGCTCTCTTGCTCTCTTGCTCTCTTGCTCTCTTGCTCTCTTGCTCTCTTGCTCTCTTGCTCTCTTGCTCTCTTGCTCTCTTGCTCTCTTGCTCTCTTGCTCTCTTGCTCTCTTGCTCTCTTGCTCTCTTGCTCTCTTGCTCTCTTGCTCTCTTGCTCTCTTGCTCTCTTGCTCTCTTGCTCTCTTGCTCTCTTGCTCTCTTGCTCTCTTGCTCTCTTGCTCTCTTGCTCTCTTGCTCTCTTGCTCTCTTGCTCTCTTGCTCTCTTGCTCTCTTGCTCTCTTGCTCTCTTGCTCTCTTGCTCTCTTGCTCTCTTGCTCTCTTGCTCTCTTGCTCTCTTGCTCTCTTGCTCTCTTGCTCTCTTGCTCTCTTGCTCTCTTGCTCTCTTGCTCTCTTGCTCTCTTGCTCTCTTGCTCTCTTGCTCTCTTGCTCTCTTGCTCTCTTGCTCTCTTGCTCTCTTGCTCTCTTGCTCTCTTGCTCTCTTGCTCTCTTGCTCTCTTGCTCTCTTGCTCTCTTGCTCTCTTGCTCTCTTGCTCTCTTGCTCTCTTGCTCTCTTGCTCTCTTGCTCTCTTGCTCTCTTGCTCTCTTGCTCTCTTGCTCTCTTGCTCTCTTGCTCTCTTGCTCTCTTGCTCTCTTGCTCTCTTGCTCTCTTGCTCTCTTGCTCTCTTGCTCTCTTGCTCTTGCTCTCTTGCTCTCTTGCTCTCTTGCTCTCTTGCTCTCTTGCTCTTGCTCTCTTGCTCTCTTGCTCTCTTGCTCTCTTGCTCTCTTGCTCTCTTGCTCTCTTGCTCTCTTGCTCTCTTGCTCTCTTGCTCGCTCTCTTGCTCTCTTGCTCTCTTGCTCTCTTGCTCTCTTGCTCTCTTGCTCTCTTGCTCTCTTGCTCTCTTGCTCTCTTGCTCTCTTGCTCTCTTGCTCTCTTGCTCTCTTGCTCTCTTGCTCTCTTGCTCTCTTGCTCTCTTGCTCTCTTGCTCTCTTGCTCTCTTGCTCTCTTGCTCTCTTGCTCTCTTGCTCTCTTGCTCTCTTGCTCTTGCTCTCTTGCTCTCTTGCTCTCTTGCTCTCTTGCTCTCTTGCTCTTGCTCTCTTGCTCTCTTGCTCTCTTGCTCTCTTGCTCTCTTGCTCTCTTGCTCTCTTGCTCTCTTGCTCTCTTGCTCTCTTGCTCTCTTGCTCTCTTGCTCTCTTGCTCTCTTGCTCTCTTGCTCTCTTGCTCTCTTGCTCTCTTGCTCTCTTGCTCTCTTGCTCTCTTGCTCTCTTGCTCTCTTGCTCTCTTGCTCTCTTGCTCTCTTGCTCTCTTGCTCTCTTGCTCTCTTGCTCTCTTGCTCTCTTGCTCTCTTGCTCTCTTGCTCTCTTGCTCTCTTGCTCTCTTGCTCTCTTGCTCTCTTGCTCTCTTGCTCTCTTGCTCTCTTGCTCTCTTGCTCTCTTGCTCTCTTGCTCTCTTGCTCTCTCTTGCTCTCTTGCTCTCTTGCTCTCTTGCTCTCTTGCTCTCTTGCTCTCTTGCTCTCTTGCTCTCTTGCTCTCTTGCTCTCTTGCTCTCTTGCTCTCTTGCTCTCTTGCTCTCTTGCTCTCTTGCTCTCTTGCTCTCTTGCTCTCTTGCTCTCTTGCTCTCTTGCTCTCTTGCTCTCTTGCTCTCTTGCTCTCTTGCTCTCTTGCTCTCTTGCTCTCTTGCTCTCTTGCTCTCTTGCTCTCTTGCTCTCTCTTGCTCTCTTGCTCTCTTGCTCTCTTGCTCTCTTGCTCTCTTGCTCTCTTGCTCTCTTGCTCTCTTGCTCTCTTGCTCTCTTGCTCTCTTGCTCTCTTGCTCTCTTGCTCTCTTGCTCTCTTGCTCTCTTGCTCTCTTGCTCTCTTGCTCTCTTGCTCTCTTGCTCTTGCTCTCTTGCTCTCTTGCTCTCTTGCTCTCTTGCTCTCTGCTCTCTTGCTCTCTTGCTCTCTTGCTCTCTTGCTCTCTTGCTCTCTTGCTCTCTTGCTCTCTTGCTCTCTTGCTCTCTTGCTCTCTTGCTCTCTTGCTCTCTTGCTCTCTTGCTCTCTTGCTCTCTTGCTCTCTTGCTCTCTTGCTCTCTTGCTCTCTTGCTCTCTTGCTCTCTTGCTCTCTTGCTCTCTTGCTCTCTTGCTCTCTTGCTCTCTTGCTCTCTTGCTCTCTTGCTCTCTTGCTCTCTTGCTCTCTTGCTCTCTTGCTCTCTTGCTCTCTTGCTCTCTTGCTCTCTTGCTCTCTTGCTCTCTTGCTCTCTTGCTCTCTTGCTCTCTTGCTCTCTTGCTCTCTTGCTCTCTTGCTCTCTTGCTCTCTTGCTCTCTTGCTCTCTTGCTCTCTTGCTCTCTTGCTCTCTTGCTCTCTTGCTCTCTTGCTCTCTTGCTCTCTTGCTCTCTTGCTCTCTTGCTCTCTTGCTCTCTTGCTCTCTTGCTCTCTTGCTCTCTTGCTCTCTGCTCTCTTGCTCTCTTGCTCTCTTGCTCTCTTGCTCTCTTGCTCTCTTGCTCTCTTGCTCTCTTGCTCTCTTGCTCTCTTGCTCTTGCTCTCTTGCTCTCTTGCTCTCTTGCTCTCTTGCTCTCTTGCTCTCTTGCTCTCTTGCTCTCTTGCTCTCTTGCTCTCTTGCTCTCTTGCTCTCTTGCTCTCTTGCTCTCTTGCTCTCTTGCTCTCTTGCTCTCTTGCTCTCTTGCTCTCTTGCTCTCTTGCTCTCTTGCTCTCTTGCTCTCTTGCTCTCTTGCTCTTGCTCTCTTGCTCTCTTGCGCTCTTGCTCTCTTGCTCTCTTGCTCTCTTGCTCTCTTGCTCTCTTGCTCTCTTGCTCTCTTGCTCTCTTGCTCTCTTGCTCTCTTGCTCTCTTGCTCTCTCTTGCTCTCTTGCTCTCTTGCTCTCTTGCTCTCTTGCTCTCTTGCTCTCTTGCTCTCTTGCTCTCTTGCGCTCTTGCTCTCTTGCTCTCTTGCTCTCTTGCTCTCTTGGCTCTCTTGCTCTCTTGCTCTCTTGCTCTCTTGCCTCTCTTGCTCTCTTGCTCTCTTGCTCTCTTGCTCTCTTGCTCTCTTGCTCTCTTGCTCTCTTGCTCTCTTGCTCTCTTGCTCTCTTGCTCTCTTGCTCTCTGCTCTCTTGCTCTCTGGCGCTCTTGCTCTCTTGCTCGCTTGCTCTCTTGCTCTCTTGCTCTTGCTCTCT
>CANNZV010004497.1:0-40070 GCA_947561585.1 Caprella mutica | reverse complement strand
TATTAAATTTAGCGTCGGAATAATATCACTGCGATTATTTACCCCACAAGTGCGATGCAATTACCCTAATTCTTAGTAAAGGTATGCTAATAAATGATTAACCATAAGAGATACAAGATTGAAAATAGGTACACATCATTATCGAAATGATATCCTAGGATGGTGTAAGTACGGAGCTTCTACCTGAATTAGTTCTTATGTTAGATCAAAGTTTGCAGGAAAGTGAGATGGAATAGTAGAATTCCCTAGTCGATGCTAGGGTTTTAGTGAAAAAATGATTAAATTGGAATTATAAGTAGCTACTTTACTTGGTTTCAATAGGTAAGACTGTTATTATGTACATGAATCTACAAATTAACTCTTTAGCTGAGGATTTTCAAATTCATTTCAATGTTAGAATGGAGAGAAATTCTTTAGCAATTTCAAATATATATATTTTTGAAAATGAAAATACTGGACTTATTAAGCATTTTGCTCATAATTATACTTCAATTAGTAATATGGATCAAAGTTTGGTACTCCAGTTCTATCCAAATTAAATTGGCTATTTAACTAATATTATAGGTTTTACTGAGAGCATGTTAAGATACCTAAACTCATTATTCTTATCTTACCCAAACTTATAAAGTATGCTATGCAATATCTCATCAATATTTGATTCACCAAAATAAAAATTATTTTAAAAAATCTGCAATATACTGGGTGCACGAAAGAAATGAAACCTATTTTCAAATTTTACTCATTACTCATCAAGATTTTGACTACAAGTTACAAGCCATGACCCACTTTGAAAAATTCTGCTGGACAACAAATGAATTTTATGTTTTGATAAATAAATATAGTAGCTATAATTCATCAATATTCAATATGCTGTGTGATGTGTGCCTATGAACAGTTAAATTTTCTTATCAGTAATATGCTTAGCAAAATTTCTAAACAATTATTCCTTTCAGATAAATCTATCAAGACTTGGGAAAGGACATCTCCTGATACTTCACCCTTGGATAACTTGTAGTGTCATCTTGATTTGCTATGTGAGTAGACTTTTCACTGTATTTATATGTTGAAGTTAGCTATAGCTGATTAAAGTATCATAACTACATAATAATGTGTCTGAAGTTGGCTAATTGATATTGACAATGATTTTTCTCCTAAAAATGTTCAAAATTGAATATTTTGAATATATATTTTTTTTGATCTCTTTGAATGAGAATTTTGTGTTTAATATTTATCAAATGTTTGCAGCTAAGTTATCTCACAAATAAATTATGAACATTTTTTTGCAAATTAAGTCAAGTCTCATTATCTAACCAATGTCATAAAATGTTATTCTATTGACAAAGTAGTTCTATTTTGTCATTACAATCAATCTAAATATAGCAAAGAAAGTTCTTAATTATCTTGATAAAAGTGAAGATGGAAAACAATATCTAGCTACTGGGAAATGTGTAGTGAGTTTAAACTCGGTAGCTAATTTGATGCGAAAATTAATATTCAGTATAAAGTACCATCCTCTTTTCATCCAAATAATCTTAAAAATATGATATTTTCATTTGAACAACTGATCTGTTTATTTTTTTTAATTTTTATTATGCACAACAGCTTGCTGTTCTAAAGTAAACAGTTTAGTGATGGGAAAGAATAAATAAATATAGAAGTAGGCTATTATGAACTCGAGCATTTAGCTTATGTTTATCACAAAATACTTAGTTGAATATAGCTAGTTAAAAATGTATTTGCATTTACTGTAAATAGAAAAATATTTACATTCAAGCACAGGAAGGTGACTACAAAACAAAGAGCCTTTTGTAGCTTTTTACTCAATACTCACCCCATCTATTTTAAAATGATTTCTTATATTTTTATATAACAGAGCAGAACAAATCTATTTTAAAGATTGTAGTAGAATTATATCACAAACTTAATCACAGAGCTCCCTGGCAAATTCTTCAAAAGATAAAAATTATGTAAGATCACCACAGTTAGGTAACTATTATCCAAATAAATTTTTCCGAACTGAATTTGCTACTTTCTAATGTATTTAACTTTTTAATTTTATGACCTTTTAATGAATGTATTTTATTAAACAGGTGTGCAACTGTCCCATGATTGCTCTGCTATGCCTTCGAACATCAGTACTGCCACTGCATACATACATGTGTAGTTTGAGTAGATGCTCCTTATTGTTAATTGGGTCTTCTGCGTCAGAGCCTCCTGCAATAACAGTTAAAGAGCTCCTGCCACAGCTATTACTGGTCCCCTTGGAATCGTATTTAGTACCCCAAACCTGCTACGACAGCCACCCATATACGCCTCCAAATTCACCAGCTGATTGGGCTGCTCCTGGGGGTCATCGATTGTACCCTGCCCCCACACAAACCCATTTAACTATGATTGACGCCTGTGCCCTGGTCAGTCCCATACACGACATGTGGAACCATCCAGAACACAGTGCACATTTAACTCTTTTCTTTCGGTTATTTCGTGTGTCACATGAGCTACATAGCATATCCTCACCCTCAATAATTAAAATAAATCAGCAGTCTGACTGGCCAAACAGAGCAAATGCCACCAGCACCCCTCAACCGGAGTGCCCATGAGCATTCAGGGGTCAACAACCTCCCTGCACAGTACTCTGGAAACACTTGTAGACGTTCAGAGTCGACCAGGCAGACCAACAATTCCTACCTCAGCTATAACTTAAACTTCCTGCATCACAACTAAACAAGGTTAACTTACCAGCTAACTACAGAATAATAAAGTTAAAAGAGTTAAAAATCAAAGAAAAACCTGACAATAAAAACAACTTAAATAAAGGCACTAAATAATGGCAGTAATGCTGCTAATTACGCTCTATAAGGGATTAACAATTACAAAGTACAGTCAGAGCCAGCAAAGTACAGTCACCGATCACTCGAATGTGTTCACTAGTTAGGCCCCTTTCACACGAGTCACTGAGTGACTCGTGTGAAAGACTCGGCAACTAATGACCGTCACTGCAAACAACCTTGCTAGATAACACTCAATCTGAAGAGTTCCTTCATCATATGAGGAGTTACTTCTATTGGCTTTACTGCTCAAGAAGGAAGAGACGCTCTCTCGAAAAAAAATTGCAAACGCATGAGATGTTAACATTCCCAGCAAACATTGCAACGTCGGCCGTATGCTGGCGTGCATCGGTAACCTTATGGCAACGTCGTGCATCGGCAAATTGATTCATTTGGACATCGGCACAACGTCGGCTACCCAACATACGGCCGTCAGATGGATATAATTTGTCGGCAGGACGTCGTTCTTACAACAGTCGGCCGACAGACTAATATTATTTTTTGGCACGATGTCAATACCCAACAATCGGCTGCTTGATAGATATCAAGTGTTGGCACGATGTTGGCAAAACAACTATAATTATACATGCAAATTAATATTAAGTATTTGTCGCTGCGATGTTGACAAAACAAATAACAGCCGCTTACTATGTAAAAAATGAATGTAAAAAAATTAATGTAAATTTTTTTGTGAAAAATTATGTAAAAAAATTTATGTAAATTAATTTTTTTTTGGTAGCTAAAGAAATATTAATTTGAACAAATTATGGTAAAAAAATTATGTAAAAAATGTAGGCCTATATCGAAAATGTATGTAAAAAATTATATAAAAAAAACTATGTACCTACAAAAATGTACCTAGGCCTATGTAAAAAAATATAAAATAGAGTTACATGTTGCGTTCCATTGTTTATTACTATCATTTATAAATCATATAAAGAGTTTTAAATTATCCTAGTAATATTAAAAATAAAAATCATTGAATCAATAAAACCACAAAATGTAGGTATATTCATTTTAGTTACTCCTTACATAAATATTCTGCGACATATAAGTTCTTTTCGTTCATATTACGAACTTCTTCATAAAACATACATTAATTTTGCAAATTAATTTGCGCTTTAGATCTCCCAGACGTAGGTAGCTATATCATAAACCATTTGCCGCACAGTGGATTATATATTATCCAGAACGTTCTTTTAAAAAGACCTTGATACCGATAATTTAAATATTCTTGGGAAACTCGACCTCAGATTTTATTCATTGATTAAAATTATCCAGTACAAATTTTGAGAAATACTTTGGTAACTGGATGAAAATTATAATGCTATTATAGGTACCTAGAATTAGTTATCGTAAACTATACGAGCGTCGACATTATTGGAACAATGCGAGCAGAGCAATGTAGCGTCACTGCGTCAGTCCAACGAAACTCTAAATCTGTTATATACCGCCAGTTAAATATTAAATAGGTATCATAAATTTGTTAACCAGACTAATTCTACATCGTATGAGTTATAATTAGGTACCCATGTTATCGCAATATAAAAAAGTGGTAGTAGAGCCAAAGAGAATTTTCTACCTAACACAAAAAGGTAAGTACGGTAAAGTACCTACCTAGCCTACCTGGTACCAGGCTTTTCAATTTTAAAGTCTCCCATTAAGGTAAGTACCTATGTACCTACCTAGCATGTAGACTATGACCGTTAGGTCTGACTTGGTATGTACTAGATATGCTATCCGTTATGCGAAATAGCATTTTATGAAGTGTCATGGTCAATTTGGCTGTCACCATGTCAGCCAAACTTACTCTGCTTGATTGATAATATGATATAATTTATAAAATATTAGGGCCTAATTATTAATTATCTAGAGGCTACGTTGAAGTTTGAACCTTAAGCTTAAGGTAGGTTCCTGGTAGACACTAGACATTATTAGTGTTGCTGTAACCTAAACCTAGTGTTGATGAAGTCTTAGTCTTGTCTGTAATCTGTACTCAGTAGCTAAGCTAGGTATAGGTACCTATTAGGCCATTTGGTGCACTGAAATGTGAACTCTTTACTATTCTAAGACTTTCTAAGATCAATTTTTCATAATTTTGGCTAATGACTAGTCCTCCTATATTTCCCATGTTTAAATTTTTGGTAATAGGTATAGGATTATATATAGCATAAAGTCCTCTGACATGACAAGAAACTTTATATTGGAGAAATAATTATGCAATATATGTGCCAAGGGCCCAAGAGTACCTTTTACAGTTTACTATATATTCCCATATAGTAATTACTACCTAGTAATTAATAATAGTATATTCCATTAAATTTACTAACTAGTATCTACTTATTTTATGTGAAAAAATGTTGGAAGTTTCAAGTGTTGGTAGATTACCAGACTGCAGGAACTGGTAGCGTGTTTAATAGAGGCTGGCAAACGCCAAAGTTCCAAACTGTAGGCCAATTGCCAATTTTGAGCTTATGCTTAACCTAAATCTCAAAGGATTTCTGAAAATTTATATGGGATATGATCATTGATGGGAACATAGGAATTAATTCTAAATTTGAAACTAATTTGACATTAGTACCTGAGTTTATGATCCTTTGAAATCATGAAATGACTGATTGCATTAGATGGGTGATTGGTGAAGTTGTGAAATTTATCTGGAAAATAATGAGGCCTTGAATTGACCTTCTGCAATATCCGGCGACAATTTTCCAATTAATTTCTATTTTTACATGTAATTATTGGAGAGTATTTTGCAATTTTGGGTCATTTTAGCGAGAAATTTGAAAATCTTTGGAGAGAAATTGTCTGAAAAATTAAATATCTGGAGACTGACTGGGAAATGTAAGCCAAGTAATTGGATTCAACTAACTTATCCTGAAACATGGCCAAAAGTCAAAGGAGTTAAGTGCACCCAATACAGTGGGTGTCATCATGTCATGGACACCATCCACAGCCATAACTGTGTAAATTTCACAGTTCCATCAGCTTTCAGTGAAATTTTTCCCCTTTGAAAATAATATTCTATAATTCTAGGAAAGTCTGTGGATATTCAGCTATTTATTTCTGTGTTACAATTAATTTTTACTGGTTTACTTGGGAGAATATTGGTGAATCAGCCATATTATAATTATTGAAATTATATATGTAGATTGTTTTATCTTTTTGTAAAGTCATTGGTTTTTTGTGCACCAAAACAGACTGGGACACCAGCTTACAGCAATAATAGTAATAATGCCTACATTTAAGGCTTAACTTAATTATTAATAGTTCATATAGCCTATTATCAATCAATCAGAGTTTCAATATCTGATTGTACTAGTTAGTCACCAAGGTTACTAATTAGTATATGTGACTGTATGATTAAATTCTTCACCATATATATTTCAATTTATAAAAAAAATAGTCCAAAAATATTGATGGTTAGTACTAGGTACTGCCTACTGGGTGCATTGGAATGCATGCATTATTTTTGCCTATAGTAGTCACTTAATGTGCTAAATCAATCCTATATAACTATTTTAAAGTATAAAATTCGAAAAAATGCTGCACAATAATTACCGGCATTAATGTGTTAACTGCACAAATTCCATTTGCATTTCAAATTACCACAGAAGAGTCAGTTTTTTCATCCCAATATGACCGAACAAACATTTCTATGACTACCTGTGCTGTAGCCTTGCTACCTGTTTGCATTTCATTATAGCTTCATAATTGCTCTGCTGCAGGTGACAAAATTATTAACCAATTACTAATGTTGCTCAAAAGTTTTAGAGCTATGAGGAATTCAATACTGTAATAAGATTACCATCATACAATTTTGACCTTATATATGGTAAAAATCAAGTTATCAAACAGTTACACTTTTCTATCCTATAAGATAGAAATATACTAAAATTGTTAATTTATATGCCTCTTTTTTAGATGATCTAAAACTTCAAACAATGATTCATATACATTTATAGAATATCTATTTACTGCCAGTATACGTTATTATATTGTTTAAGATGGGGAAAAATTATTATCGGAATTTAGGCAACTCAGATAGCAATGATATTGACACAAGAAACATTGATAGCCTGCGAATGAATTCTTTCAAATTTGTTTCGAAATACTCCCTTTTCCGAATATATTATATATCATATTTTTAACTTCAAATAGCTTTATGCCGTATGAGATGCTTTTGTGACCTCCAGGAATGGATATTGGGTTTCCATTATTCTAACACAAGCTTGCCTGAATGTTCATATGAAATGAAAATCAATCCAAAGTTTAAAAAAAAAATTGTGAAAAAGAATATGAATAACATGACTCGGAGGTCTTCATCCAAATATTTATATTTCTTTACAGATTTCCCAATTTTAAAATATTTTCATATAAATTTTTCCTGATTGGCTTGACTTGAACAACATATTCTAATTTAAATTCGATACAATTTAGAAAACATTTAGTAACCATAGTAAACTAGCCTTAAAATGTTTGCTAAATAACATAACCTCTGAAGCGGTATAACTAGCTGTCAATAAAATTCTTATAACATTTCAACGGATTAACTTTTTTACATTTTTTCTTAATGCATTTTATTGATATTCACACTTTTATTGGCAAAAACTAAAATATAATTTTCCATTTATGATAAAAGAAGCAAGCGAAAATACGAAAGGACACAAGTTCATAAGTTAGAGGCAACATAAAAAAATAAAATTCAATCATAATCAACAACAACTCTCATTTATAGTGTGTTGCATCAACGTTTCATACAAGAAATCGCTAATTTCAATATTACGATTATTAATTAGTTGAATTAATTATATATAGTAAAAGCTTTGATAATCAGATTCATCCGTTATGAAATAAAAATACTTCATGAAAATAAAAAATCTAGTATATTTTAACTTCGCATTTCAATTAAGTATTATAAAGACCAGCCCTTAAAACAATTTCTGTTAACCCTAGTAACCTAACCCTCAAAATTTTAATCAGTAAAATAACGCCTGGAGCGCATGCGCTTGTCCTCACTAAAACTGTTATAAAGTCATAAAAAATTGACTTTTCGATATATTTTTCTTTAAAGAAACGCCTTCATTTGATTATTACAAATCCATTGGTAAATGCTGAAATATAATTATCCTTTTAAAATACAATTCTTACAATTCCTAGGTTTTCTAACTGTTTGTGCAAAATCCATTCTCCCCACCCATCAATAAAATCCTTATAGGGGAGAACCGGGTGAGTTCGTACAGCGGGTGAATCCGTACAGGGCCATAACTCAACACTTGTTGTTCTAACTCGTTGAAATTTGAGTGATCCTATACATTATAATAACAATCAGAGTTTGAAACAAGATTCAGCAGCGTGAGTGTGGTATGTTCCATCGGTGAGAGGACATATATTTTTAGCACTGAAATATTATTTTCTCACAACTTGTGCTAAGCCATAGCAATTACATTATACTATCATGAAACTTTAGATGGAATAGTAGTATTCACTAGGATATTCTCTACTTATGTAAACGTTATCATTTAGTTAAAACTCATTAATATCTGATGTATTCCATTTTGAAAATAAAATAGTGGTGTGGGGTGTCATCGTACAAATATGTACGGACACATCCTTCTCAGTACGGTTTCACACCCCATTATGTACGAATTCACCTCTGTATTTATTTTACACGTATATACACGTAAAAGAATGAAACAGTATTCTTCCTGTGATGTGAAATAGTCATATAACATCTGGGAAAATGGAACAGCAGTACGTAAAGCTGCTAAATTGTATAAAGTTCCTCCGATGACGCTGTAAGATGCCACAAAGAGATCCAGAAATGGTTCAGAATTTGATAGCATAAATTAGAAAAGAAAGCTTTTAGCAGCGAAATAGTAAATGATGGCAATTTCTAGAATATGCTGAGAATAGTTCAAATCATTATCAGACCAACCAAGTAGAAAATGGGCTATCAACCGAGCCTGATCCTACTTCACCATCCACGTAGCCTGCTCCTGCATCATCATCTACCGAGCCTGTTCCTGCTTCGCCATCCACCTAGCCTCTTCCTACTTCACCATCTACCGAGCCTACTCCTACTTCACCCGCTACCAAGCCTGCTCCTACTTTACCATCCATCAAGCCTTCTCTTACTTCTACCAGGACAGAGGCTTCTCCTATTTCACCATCCACCTAGATTAAATGTTGCATTTTACTAGGAACATCTTTTGAAAACATTCGGCCATTCGCAAAGGTTTCTCCTTTGCGACAGATAACCAAGAAGGTCAATGATAATAACCGATACCCTAGAAAAAGATTTACTGAAAGAGAAAAAAATTTCAACAAAGAAATACTCAAATTCACCAGTGATAACGCGTAGGCTTACGATGGAAATTGACGATTTATAATCTAGTTTGGGAAACTTCGGTGATGAAGCCTTTTGAGATAACAAAAAATCACAAAAGGCTTCATCACCGAATTGTAAGGATACTCAATTGTAAGGATACAGCAATCCAAGCTTCTGAATATTTTCCATACAATATACTAAATTATTACTGAATTTCCCACCTTTTTTAGTACTGTACGGAATGATATTCTGCTCGTACGAACTCACCCGCACTTCCGGGTGAGTTCGTACACTTGAATATATCTCATTAAAATCGACATTAAGAGAGAACCATAAGGTTTATACTAATTTAGTTTGTAGTTTTAAGTTGTTGAATACCTATAAATTCGATTGTAAAATTGTGTATCCTGAATAGTGAGGATTCTATAAGCCTTGAAAGGAAAAACGTACGAGCTCACCCGATTCTCCCCTACCATTAAAAAATGTACTTGTTTAATTTTTGAAATATACTATCTTAAAGTTTTGTTCCGTTTTTTGGGACATACTAAATAATTGAGTAAATATAACTAACAAGCAAAGATAAAAACAAATATTTCTTAGGATTTCTAAATATTTGTGCAAAAGCCATTCCCCCCACGCATCAATAATATCCTTTTACCATTAAAAAATGTACCTTTTTAATTTTTGAAATATACTATCTTAAAGTTGTGTTCCGTTTTTTGGGACATACAATATTATTGAGTATCTTGCCATTTATCAACTTATTATTTGTATAATCGTGATTAATTATGTTGAATAGTAAAAGTCATGGAAAGACAGCTTCCTAATCGGTTTAAAAATTAAAACATTAATATTTTATCATGAGGGCTGCTCCGTCTGGAACAGTTGCTAGGTTATTTGGGTTAAGCTCCTACATCTTACCTCACATGCAGATTATTTTTACTGCAAACTAAAATTTTAACAAATGTACCTCACATTTATTTCTACTACTACTGTTATTCTGAATTAGTATTATAAATGTTCAAATTCATTAACTATTGAGAAGTATTGAACGAGGTAGATAACTGAAATATACACTTTAATAACTGTAATTGATAGATATACATTTATTTCGGTTCAAAGGAAATGATTTGGCTTAAATCTCTTTTATAATAAATACATATAAACATCTGTAAATCAATGTAATAATGACGTGGACGAATTGGCCGTGAAGAAATTTTCCGAAGACGAAATATCTATTGGACGAAAGATCAGTGAATGAAATTTCCTAGACTGATATTAAATATGGAAATTTTATTAAATTTTGAAACCAGGATAGAGAGTGTGAGTTATGGTAGAGCCATAGAAAAGTAAAAAAAAACATTATATTAATTTATATGAACTTGCAATTACTTCTTTCGGGAATCTAAAAATTCAAAACATTTGAAATCAATGATATACCAATTAACCCTAGTAAGGTACGCACTAGCGCGAGCGTACAAGTCCTCATCGAAAAAAAAAAACAATAACTTTAATTATAAACCGATTTGGAAGCTGTTTTTTCATGACTTATATTTTATGAGCATGTACTCACCTAGACATATTAGGAGTTTATCAGAGTTCTCTCGAGTAATGAGATACATGACTGAGTTTGCGTACATAAGGTTGAATGTTTCACTATAATCAGTTAACTATTACCCTAAGTGGCTAGTTAGATGTACGAAATTTCCACCTCACCAAGCTCCGTTCAGTGAAAAGCCTTTCCCATACAACTGTTATCCCTAAAAAACATTTTTTTCGTAACTTTGCTTGTTACTTTTATTTTAAATTGAAAACTTTTATATGGCATTTACCAATGAATGTAAAGGTTTATGAATGAGAAGAAATATCAAAATGACAATTCGTCAAAATTTGAATTGTAAGAAATTCAGTGTGACCTGGTTCTACCGCTAGCGGCTATGTTACTGAATAAACTTTCGAGGGCTGGGTTTCTGATAATAAATTTGAATAATGCAGATGCTTTCACTTTTCTATACCTGATTAATGTTGTATTTATCGATACCATCACAAGAAAGTACACTACGTGAGAAATGGCATTCTATTTAATAATTATATATGTACCAAATCTGCTATTTTCAGAAGATGAATTGTCGTATTGTAGTTGATATTTTATATTGATATCTTATCCCAATGATTATTCCACTCACGCTTCCATCAGTCAACACTCACGGTAAGTTTGTCTGTTTGTCCTTTACAGCCTTTAACTGATAAGACCATTGGATTAATCTTCTTAGATTAGATCAACATGGAGACGGACACTTAAAGTTGGAATTATAGCACGTAAGGCACATTCGTAGTTAGAATTATAGCAAATAGGATACTTGGGATTAATGAATTGAGGTTAATAATGCCCTTGAGTATTATAATACGTTGCGATATTAATGAAACTGATGGTATATTTATTTCTGAATAATTAGATTAAAAAAAACATATGTGGTTTTATACATTATAGTGATATTTCATGATTTTCACTCATATATAAAAGCATGTCATGATAACTAACACACTCAAATTTACGATTTTAAAATTAAATTAAACTTAAAAATGTTTTCAATTATTCACTACTATCAGTGATCATAGATCAATCAGAATGAATAACATTTGTTAGTTATAAATTGAAGGGTTTTAAATTATTTATTAAAAATCTTAATAGTACTCAGGTTTTAATATTCAAATATTCGTTTAAAAAATATGAATTAAAAAAAAACTACGGTAGCCGTGATCGGTCAATAATATTTGTCAATGAAAAACCATATTAATTACCATTAAAATATATATAAGGCCAAGTCCATTGTTTACAGTTGTTTGACTGGTTTGGAAAACTCTGGAGGAAAACATATGGTCCGACAACAAAAAAGTGCACCAATTCACATTTCCTCCTTTTCAGTGATTGTTTCTGTCACGTCGACAGAGATTTTTGACATTGGAAGCAAATTTTGCAGTAATATTTGGATCTGAAAGAATTATTCTTCATTACATTATAGGTTATACTCCATTGAAATATTTTCCTAATTTTAATCCTTGACTGAGCACTTTATTTACAAATATTTGTGGTTGTTTCAAATCTACACTGTGCATTTCAATTACAGTTATTGGTGGTTGTTTTCACACGTTCTTTTTACTGCAATGTGACCCATCGCTATGTCACAGGCAGAAAAATAATTTTTTTTTGTAATAAAGATTTGTTACTTTCATTTTGACTAATGTTGCTTTTGACTTTACATTTATACTGATATAAGGATATTTCATTTTCAAAATGAGGTAACAATAAAAATAAAAAACAGAGAGTGAACACATTCCTTTGATGATTGGACAGTGGAAAAAACTTGTTTTCTTTTCCAATAGTGAAGAAAGATGGGAACTAAAGGCTGTGTTTCACATTGAAACACATGGTAAGCAGAGATATGGTGTTTCACCATGTGGGAACTTTTATGCCTCGATTCTGTTTATTTTGGAGGTTTCATTTGTTGCTAATATCTCATAGCATCCTCTGCACAATTTTTTGCTTTAATGGTTTGGGCCCGCAGCTGCTCAAGTTGATGCCCAGATGCTCCTGAGATGTTCAGACGCGCTTTACCTGGCTTCATTAAACGAAGGATTCCTTGAAAGTACGCACATACATTTGTTTGCATTAGCTATAATATTTATTGCATAGTATCCAGGAATTTACTAAAGGTGTCCAAGATATAATTTATGATGGGGGGTGCGTTACAAAGCTAGTTAGTCATATTAGGGATACACGGCTCATCCATCGTCTGCTTGTCACAAACTCATTCTCTGAAGACACAATTAGGACGTTACGCTACACTTCAAATCAGTAGGTTCTTTAATTTACTAAAAATGTTATAATAAATTGATAATATATTTAATTTGTTTATAAAATGAATGTGGTAATGATAAAGTTTGCTGAATATAATAATATTAGGAAAAATAATAATTTTAGGAACAGTATATTGGAACACTCCTTCCTTGTGGAACACTCCATAATAAAATTCTCACAGAAGTGTGACCCATCGCACTGCATAAAATATATCCTGATCAGACTACGATATGAATCATTGATGAGTCACTGTTTTTATTACCTCAATCAATTCTACTGTCTTAAAGAAAGTACACACATAACATCCCGTTTCGATATTTCAAATCAAACTGAACATA
The DNA here is from genome assembly GCA_947561585.1 of Caprella mutica. Lineage (NCBI taxonomy): Eukaryota > Metazoa > Arthropoda > Malacostraca > Amphipoda > Caprellidae > Caprella > Caprella mutica. Next base: position 26,714 of record CANNZV010004497.1, on the reverse strand, counting down.
AAAGCACTTGACGTAAGTCGCAGTGAGAATAGGTAAACTTGCGCAGCATTCGCAGGAAAAGTATGAACCATTCACTGCGCGCGTCTCCTAAGAATCGAGAATGTTCTTATAAGCAACAGCATTTTCCAGCACTTATTTAATTAAAGTTTGGCGGTTATTCAAGTTTCAGAATATCATTGTATGAAGTTAAATTAGAGGACATACTTCCAAATAGTGTTGCTTGACTGTTAACTTGAAGTTTTTTCTCATAATAACCTAACGTATATAGAGGGCTTGTCGAAGATTAAAATGAACCAATGTATATTTTATGGCACTCAATGATTTTCTTCCAGGATAAGAATTGTTCAAGCGAAAATTATAAGCTAATTATGTTCCAAAAAGTGTGTTAAATTTTATGTGATTGAATATATATAATTATTTCACCGTTTGTGAATTTGTAATCCTAGGCTATTGATATTTTTTATATCATCGAACTTAATATAACATTTAGCTGGGCCTTAGCAGATTACATAAGATTTGAGAGCCATGCAATCGAAAGACTATTCGACCCGATTTTCTATTTCGTCATATTCAAATGAATGTTGTAAAGAACTATTATTTCCCGAGTTGTAGCTTAATTCTAATATAATTTAGTTATATTAAATTAAATAAAACAATAAATATTGTGTACCAATTAAATCTCTTATAGTCCCACCTAACATTGTTCTCTGGTACGTATACAATCATTTATTAATAAATGATTCTCAATCTCATAGAAATCATTAGTAGCATACATACACCTATATTACACCAAAATATAACTGCAAATTTTAATAACAAAAAAAAACACTCCCAAGATATTTCTCCCTCGACTGAAGATAAATTATATTACCAGTGAGACTCTTGAGTGTTTCTATATAATTATGATATAATGTCCTGTGAGTACAATATAACGTATTATGAAATAATAATTTGCCTTAGCATAATGTAACAGCATTCTGAAACAGACCTAATATGAATTGAAAAAATTGTCTTTCATAAATTCAAGAAAAATAAATAGAAAAAATCGAAAAGACGACATGAATATAATTATATATTTCAAACTATTTCGTAATCCTAGTGAAAGGACATCGATTCCCTGTCCTTCTTCATGTTGAACCCATAAGAGAATTTTGAGATATAATTCAAATTGTTAAACGCTATTCGTAATTTGTCACCGTAAAAGAATGCATCAGAACACTCTTCATTAAATGCAATATCTGACATTAGTTACTACAAATAGATGTACCTATTCGAATACCTATTGAAGTAGAGCTGTTGTATAGGAATATTGTCTGTACTTGTTTTGTGTTAGGTACCCAGGTAAAATTGAGATATTCCCATAATATCCCCTCGATATTTATATATTCTCTCATTATCCGCCATCGTAAAATGATATCGTAAGAATATTCCTGGAACAGTTCATATTTAACGAATCCTATTACGATATCCAGGGAATATTCCAAGAATTGAAGACAATATAGTGGATCCCTGTGAGATTCGAGGGAATATTCCAGGAATTAATTTAAATTTGATGATCTTCTTACGATTTCAGGGGAATATTTCTGGAATTAGTTAAAACTAGTTGATCCCCTAACGATGTCGAGGGAATATTCCATGAATTAGTGGAAAATAGCCGATCTCCTAACGGTTTCAAAGGGATTAGTCTAGGAATTTGTGAAAAATAGTCAAGCATTCCCTCAAGATTTCGAGGGAATATTACACGTATTACAGAAAGTTAGTTGATCCCTTTACGATTTCGAGGGAATATTCCAGGAATTAGTGAAAATAAGATGATCCTCTTTTTATTGCCACGGATATTCATAGATTGATTATATGAGGAGTTTTTTTGACGTAATAAAAAAATTATTTGAATATTTTTTTATTCACTATAATATATGCATGCAGTTGCCAAACCTTTTATTAACCTTAATGTGAAAGAAAAATCAATAAACATAATTGAAATTGAAATTTACATATATGCGGTGAATTGAGTGCGGTGAACTTTCCTGTAATCAGAGTGGATAGCGTCGCCTACACGAGACAAGTTGCAAGCTCGCGTCCCAAAAACACCACTTTATTTATTTCTTCACTTCTTTGCATTTAATATGTATATAACAATATGCATCGTTAAACAAATTCTTGTAAAGCCAAACGTTCTTATGCACTAAGGAGCACGAATTTTTTCCGAAAACGTATTGGCCGAAAAGTTATTTGCCGAAACGGATTTTCCGAATACGTTTTCTCCGAATCTCAAATTGGCAGAAAACGTATTTGCCGAAGGACAAATTTTCCGAAAGACTTATTTGTCGAAAATCAAATTAAATTAATTTAAAAATAACATTCTGTTGGACAATGCAGTTCTCATAAGTATATCTTATGCATAAAAAATACACATTTCTTATATGAGTTTGACATTACTATTGCTATATAAATTTGTATTCCACTAATTCGGTATCATTTTGTTAAATTCACATATCTAACTGTATATATTAAATATTAACATGTATATGGAATTACTAAAAAAGGGTTGATAGTAATCAATCTTTTTACCTGAAACAAAATCATTCATGCAAGTGTCACTATCGTTGAAGGTAGAGGAAATTTGGGAATATATAAACAATTAAACATATCGAATAGTTATGTTATTCATTACAAACAATTTTATATTTTAAACATAATAAATAGAATAAATTAATATAAACACAATAAATGGAATAAAATAATGTCAGCCACAAAACATCTTCTGTAAGGTATACTATTAACAACTGAATAAAAAATATGCAGTAAACATGGAATATTCACAAAAATGAATAAACACGCTAGAAACACACAATCTAAAAACAACCAAGTGCTCAAATGAAAGAAAGTCCCATAGCTGACAGATTGAATCTGACTGAATAAAGCTTGAATGTCTTTAAAATAAGAAAAAACAAAGAATCACTCAGTGGTACAAAGATTAACACAATGATTAACGAAGAGATATAATAAATAAAGGGTCATTTAGTGTAACTAAGGGTTATGATTTCGTTGTTTCGTTTCTTTTCTGTAGCTTTTGTATAATTTTACATTCTGTTTAAATGAGTCTTTCGGTAAATTTGTCTTTGGACAAATTTTTCTTTCGGCGAATCTGTTTTCGACAAATTTGGGTTTCGGTAAATTCGTATTCGGAGAATTCAGTTCGGCGAATTTGGGTTCGGCGTATTAGTTCTCGGAAAATTTGGTTTTGTCAAATTCGTTTTCGGAAGAACCGCTGGATACCATGCACAAAGTATATGCTAGGGAATATTATTTTTTGTATCCTTGGTGTATTCTTGATATCCATGGAAGATTACGGGAACAGTTATATTTAGATTCCCTTTGTTCTCTTGAATATTGATGAAATATCCCCTCACTATCTCATTTATATTCCCTTTTTAACGAGGGAAGAGTAAATTCGGTATTCCTTACACTTCCATTGGTATCCAGAGATTACTCCGGAAATATTCTTATTTAGATTTCCTTATGATCCCCTGGAGATAGAGGGAATATTCCCTCACTATCTCATATTTGTCCCCATATTGATTAATGAGAGAATAATAATTTCCGTAATCGTTGCCCCTCACTTGATAGCAAGGGAACATTCCACGGATAATGTATTTACATCCCACTATGATTCCCTCGATATCATTGGTATATTCCCTCGCTATCTATTTTCACTCCCGAGTTATTGAGGGAATATTTTTTTTTATATTCCTTACAGTTCCATTGATATTGAGGGAAAATTTATTTATATCCCATTATTATTCTCTCGATACCATTATGGATATCCCCATATCGCAAAAACTTCGAAATGCAGCATTCACTTGATAATGAAGGGGATATCGGGGGAATAACCCCAGGGAATTTATCCGGAATATCCCACGAATAATTTTTTGTTATCTGGGTAGATTCATAATTTTGTTCCTTCTGAATTATCATTATTAGAGTTTTACACATTATATATTACATTGAGAAATAGTGATTTATTTAATTCTTCTTGAACATTCTTTTTATACATCCTGAAAAATTAGATTATCATTAAAACCATTTATGTTTGAGTTTTTATAGTACAAACTATTAACAGGGCTTCCTGAATTGTTCTTTATTTGTATTCTTTTTTCATATATTCAATTATAATTACCATTAGTAAATTTAATGTAGGTTGAATAATCGAATATTGTAGAGGACTGGATACCATCATGTGGGTTTTGCGGATTGCTGCTTGAATATTTATACATATTTCAAACATTTATAACTACTGACCAAGCTGCGACCAATCAGAGAAAGTGTATCATTTTTAAACTCTCCAAGTAACCAATAGGAGAGCAGTTCTCAAAAACTATTTCGAGCGCTCTGATTGGATGAGACTCCTGTAAGTCCACAATGCCTAGTCTTGATCGAAATCGGACAATAGGTATAAGTGTGGGTACCTAATTGAAAGCTTGCGTTAGTTCGGTGTCCTCTCTCCTTGTTAAGTTTTTTTTATCAGTGTTAATCTTGTAGCACATAATTTATAGGTATGTATTAATATACTTTTGTGTGCTATTGTTTATTAACAATTGCCTAGCTACCAATTCTTGGTATTTGGCAAGGGTTTACTTTAAATGGCTAAGTGAGCTAATTCTATTGATTGATTTCAGTGCCGTGTGTCCTGGCCAAACCTCACGCTGTAGAAGATATATCATTAGTTGAAGAGCTATCCCTAGTTGCTGATACTTGCAAAGTTGGAGTGATTTAAATCGTCCGATAGCCATTATTGTCGTCCGACCACCTCTAAAGTCATCCGACCACTTCTAAAGTCACCCAACCACCTCTGAAGTCATCCGACCATCATTAAAGTCCTCCAACCACCATTAGTCATCTGACTCCATTTTAGTCATCTGACTAATCATTCAGCTATCGGATTTATGGATCAAGGCTCTCCTATCTCATAACTGTTCTTAGGTCAGGTATCAATATAATACTTTAATATATCATTATTTTATCTGATGTGTTTTACTTTCCGCATTGATTTTAGTTGGACGTTTTGAGTTTGTTTCGTTTATGACTAGATATCATTGCCTATACAAATATACAGCGTGAAACAGCCAAAGATTCAATCACCTTCAATCTGAATTTTCAACTAAATGTTTTTTACTGATAGTAACTATTTTTTATAATAATAGCGGGATAATTTACTTCATTATTTTTTTTTATCAAAATCTATAAGCGGTATATTCTACATGAGATTCAAGGAGATTTTTTTCTGTTTAATTAGTAAAGCAAATAGCTAGCACAAAAGGATAGGGAAAAAGCACTAGGTCAGAGGAAGCCAATGCATTCCTTCAGGCTGACATAATGTTTGCTTCCCCTAACATTGTTTACGTTTTACGGTAGTTTGGGGAATTGTATGAAAGTTTTTTTTTTAGAGGGAAAGGTTTCCATTAGATTTTAATTGTGTATCAAGATTTGCAGATAAAAAAATATGTAGTGTGTAATCTCAGTGAAACTCTTGAGTTATGAAGTATTGGCTCTCGTATAACTCAGAGCCACTTCATAACTAAGGTGCACTAAATATACTCTATGATTAAAATCTTGGGAGAAAATTATGGGCTTTGATGAATAACTAGGACAAAATTCATGACAAATATCGTTTCCTATAATTTGAGCATTGAAAATACTTCATAACTCAGGTGCATTTAATAATTCAGGTCCTCCATTACTCGAGTGCTTCATAATGAAGAACTTCTTAACCAAGGAGGCTTACTGTACTTCATTGAAAATTTAGCTGTTAGATCAAATAATTATGACATTAGATAATTTCGTAATTCTTTTTGAAGTAAATTCCGAGTTATCGGACAGCTCTAAATTTTCCATCACATTATAATAATAAACTGTATAATCGACAGGTAAGTAACTCAATGCAAAAAGTCCCAACCACAAGTCGGTGACAAAGCTCATGTATGCAGAAAAGTTAGTCAGTGAATATATATCAATTTCTAAATTAAGGAATGTGACGAAAAGAGACAAAAGCGCCGGTGACTGCATCCCAACCAACACAAGTTAATGGGGCCCATTTTGGCACTAGGTGTACAAATCATATTGGCACTGCGTGTTCTTTTGCAAAATGGGCCAACATGGTGACAGCATGGGCTGTTATGTTGAAACCATCTTGGCCCAAGATGTTGCCGATATGTTAATCAGTTTCAGCCATTTAACGTTGACACGTTATATAGTGATCAGATTGGGCCAACATGCAATTCCGTGGGACTGAATCGCCACATTGAACCAACCTTCTCCAAAGGTAACATTCCATGAGAATGGAAAACCACATTATCCCCATATAATTTCTAGGCTACTTTTCAGTCTGCCATCTCTTGCCCATCTAACTAACTAGTGCCCATGTGGGCACAATGTGTCATGGTTGCTTGGGATACGCTGATGAAAAAGTAAAATGGTGATGATAATTGAAACCTATGATCCTACTTTACACAAAAGCTGAGACCTCATTGTTTATATGTTAATGAATTATCAAGAAGACACATGAATTAGTAGCAAAATATTTTTAGGAAACCTCTTTCAAACTGACTTTAGCAATATATTACTGTTAATTTAAAACATTTTCTAAAAAAAATTCATAATATTTTAGTTTATATGTTTTTTAACACGTTGACTAAATATTGGTACACATTTGTACGTACCACTATCTACATATATATATTACTGATAAATATAGTGGTACAAATATATCAATATATATGCAGCTGTCAATATTTTAACCCCAATTCAAATGTGACAATGTGTAACACATTTATAACATTGCTTTTAATACACAGACAATATCAACAGGTACACACAGAGATGCTCACTCATTGCTCAGCCCCTCTCGCAATCTTAAAAAAAATGTGATACAGATGTAATAATGTAAACTGGTAATTTTTGAGAAGCCAGTTAGGCTAGACTGTGTTTTGAACTTTTGAGCATATATAGTGAATATGTTAAAAGAGATTTCAAATTATTTTTGAAATGAGAAAAAAAATCAAATCGGATATCCCAAAATGCAACGTGTAGTTTTTATTCATAATAGTTTTTATAAATAAATGATATGTAATTGTGCTATCGGCGACTGGTCCACATGGTGATTTGTTCGTTGCAAATTGTCTATTGGTGAGTTGTCTGATGGCCACTTTTCTGGTCACCCATATATACGAATAGTGAGGCAATATATAATCACAATTTAAAATATATCATCAATATAATTTGCAGATTTTAATTAGAATCCTTAACATTGGAAAACATACACCGTGAAACTGCAATATGAAATAAATTTAGCCAATGCTATATGTAACTGATAAATTATAACTAAATCCGTCGGTGCAGCGATGGGTGTTGAACTAATAAAATCAAAATTGATCTACTATATAGACTATATATATATTTTCTATATCACCTTGAACAAAATGTTCATTTTTTATAGAATTCAAATAATATAATAAATACATAATTATTCAAATTTTGAAATATAAAAAAACTGGCAAAGCAACATTCCTAGTTTATGATATAAGTTTGCTTAACTCGATGGTTCAACACTAATGTGACACATGAGTGTCACAATATATAAATAGGTTTAAGTACTCCCATCCGGATAAAAATGTACACTACTACCATAATCAATATTGGCTGAAGTCTCGTCTATTTAAGTAGCTATGAGTGAGCATATTATGAGGACACTATTATTAATCGAAATAACTGCCATTATGCCAGGTTAGGTAACAGAATCCAATGAAGGGAGTGCAAGGAATATATAACACTGATCACATTCTGCATGTGAGTTTGGAGAGGACTGGAAAAAAAATATTATTGTTATAAATTAAACCCTATACCTACAGTAAACTAAACTATTCGAGTGAGCTGGAGTACACTTTGATTTAGCGGCATACTTTTTCATAAACTATCATTATATGTTTTCCTCTTATTTGATATATCAAAACATACCCTATAACTTAGAATGTTTGTGAGAAAATTACATCCTCTAATTATATAAGTTGGTGAGTATTTCTTTACATTTACAGTTACAATGATTTGAAACAAAAAACTGAAAATATTTTTTTGTCTCCATCGACAGTAATTATATAATTAGCATAGTTATTTTCTTCAACGAATTATAAACGTGAATATATGAGTAATCTATGAGTATAAATATTATCTAGCAAAATTATATTTTTTGTATGTTAAACATATAAAGAATTTCAAACTATGTTAATGAACACTAAATATGTATAAATTACATAACATACATTATTCTCTAGTAAGATTGCAATTCCCAATTTGCCGAATCATTTCATTTTGAAAGAAAAACATATGGAATCGCTTCTTCACTGTGGATAGTTTTTAATTAAACCAAGTCACATTTCTTGTTACATTATCACATCTTGGTATCAGAGAAGACATTTTTGAGTTCCAAATTACGTCATTGAGAGAAAGCAGGGACTACAAATGGTGACTAAATTACGAGATGAAGTTGCTGTGCAGTGGGCATTAGTTAGAAAACTGCTGTCTTTAGGTAGAAAATTGCTGTCTTTAGTTAGAAAACAGTTGTCCTTAGTTTATAGTTTATTTTCAAGCATTAACAAAAAATTTCAGACATCAATGTCTGGAATTATTATATGTACTTCCCTGTATTTACCGTAATTAACATATATAAACGATATGATAAATAATCAGACTTGTAGATGATAAAACAGAACGACACAAGTTTAAAGCAAATCCGTTATAAATATACAAAATAATTTCTCTACCTTTAACCATAGTAACCTAGGGGCATCAGTCCTTATGAAAAAAAATCAATAATTTTTTTTAACTGATTTGGAAGCATTCTTTTCTGACTTTCATTTTTCATCATTATTGGTATACAAAACATATTGTTATATACGAATTAAATGGAAAGAAATAGAGAAAGAAATGATGTTTCCGGGTCTCGAACCAGCACCTTGTTGACTTCTTCTTGCGACGCTAACCACTCGACCATCCTGGACACAGTAGAATTGGATTTTTAATGAACTTTATGCAATATAATAAACTCCAAGTTAATTTTTAGGTTATCATCGATAAATATAGTTTCATATTTCATAGATTATTTCTGTTTTTCTTTTATAATCGTTTTTTTATCACTTTTGCGGGATCAACTATTTATCACTAATTCCTGGAATATTCCCTCGATATTGTTAGGGAATCAACTAATTTATAGTAATTCTGGGAATACTCCTTCGATATCATTTGGGGATTAACCAATTTTCAGTAATTCTCGGAAGATTCCCTTGATATCGATAGGAAATCAACTATTTTTCACTAATTCCTGGAATATTCCCTCGATATCGGAGAAAGATCAACTAATTTTCATTAATTCCTGGAATATTCCCTTGATATCAATAGGGGATCAACTAATTTTCATTTATTCCTGGAATATTTCCTCGATATCGTTTGATATCACCTAATTATCACTAATAATTTATTCATGTAATATTCCCTCGATATCGATAGGGGGTCAACTAATTTCACTAATTCCTGGAATATTCCCTCGATATCGTTAGGGGATCAACTAATTTTCAATAAATCCTGGAATATTCCCTGGATATCGAAAGGGATCACCTAATTTTCACTAATTCCAGGAATATATTTCCCTCGATATCGATAGGGATCAACTAATTTTCACTAATTCCTGGAATATTCCCTCGATATCGTTAGGGATCAAGTAATTTTCACTAATTCCTGGAATATTCCCTCTATTTTGTTAGGGGACCAACTAATTTTCACTAATCCTGGAATATTCCCTCGATATCTTTAGGAGTTCAACTAATTTTCACTAATCCCTGGAATATTCCCTCGATATCATTAGGGGATCAACTAATTTTCACTATTCCCTGGAATAGTCCCTCGATATCATTATGGATCAACTCATTTTCAGTAATCCCTAGAATATTCCCTCTACATCATTTTACGATAGCGAATAATGAGAGAATATAAAGATATCGAGGGAATATTCAAGGAATATCTCAATGTTACCTGGGATATATTGGGAAATTATTAATCACAATCTTACAGATCACCATTAATAACATTTTTAAAACAGAGGTAAAAATGACAGTAGTTCAATTTGGCGACAGTTTGTCTGAATCTTCGACTTGAGAAATGAAAACGTGATCCAAAAGTTGAAACTGCTGAAAACGTGACATCAGAAGATGGCACGTTTGCAACATTAATTGCAATTTTTTGTGTTTTTCAAAATATCAGTCTTTTAGGAACATTATTCTGCTCTAAAAATAGAGAACTTCAGTCACCCAGTTCATTTCAATATCCGTTTGGAAAATTGGTACTTTTATTATTTTATTATTTAATAATTTATCTACATAGTTTTGTTGTTTGGTATGTATCATTATACTTTTATTTTATAATTATGACTATTTTCTGATGACTCTATTTTTAAATAATTAATATTGCTATTAAGTTACAGTACCTAATATAAAGAAAAGAACCAAAATTTCATATCTAAAATTGTGTTTCATCTAAATATAGAATCCTTTGATTGGTGTTGAATATATATTCAAATCCAGGGAATGAATTTCGTTGGCGATATTCAGAGAATCGGGAAGAAGATAATGGGATAAAATAGGTGAAAAATAGTCAATCGAAAAATGTCAAATTGGTTAGTGACAGCCTCCAATAATTATACAGAGTCAATATCTACTTTGATGTTCACTGTTCAGGTCTTTCCATGCTCACTCTGAATTTGTTCATTAATTCCCAGAGAGTGTATCAAATTGTATCTAGAAAAGGCGTACCTAACTAAACTTTTCTATTCTAATTATTTTCAAAAGCAGTTTGAACCAAATTATAATAATCATGATTGAACATTAATACATATCATTCTACCTCTCTTTATCTCACTCCGTGTGTGACTAGTAAGTGTAAAAATTACTATCATTTAATATGTTTATGATCGCACTCTTCCAAAAAAAGTTAATGCAGCGTGTGCAGGAACAAGATTGAAAGAGGTCTTTGGGATGATTTGAACGGTGCAACCTGGAGGTAGAGATTGAAACCATCTGTTTTCGGCAATCGAATGAAGACAATATTCGTTAAATTACTAGTTCACGTCCCTATTTCATTAATTAATATTAATTTAGTTCTGTATTATTTGTGGTATTATTATTTTAGTTCAGTTATTAGTTTTTCGGCCGATTAATATTTTTAGTGAAATATAAAAGGTACTTAAATTAAAGAAAAAATAATTTAACGATACCTCTTCCTAGTTCACGTCCCTTAATCATTTAGAGATTTGCAATAGGAAGAAGATACTTATTAGGTGAACTTGAAATTTATCCAATATTCGATTTGAAATTTATATTTTAATGATTTATATTGTATGCATTATCAAGGTTATAGTATATCACTTCAAAACTGAGATTTTACAAAATTGTACAATTGGTAGTGATTATTTTCAAATTTGTTTTATGGTATTGAAAAAGTGTTGCATTAATCTTTTAAAATGTTGTTTTCTTTAAATAATTACTATCTTTTAATGAATTTTGATTTCTATTCACATCATTTAGAATCGCTCGAGGTGAAAGGCACTAATTATTCTTCAAAAGTAATTGGATCATTAAATCTACTTTTCTAAATCAACTTTTGCAAGGCTTGCAAGGATCCTTCTGAATTGAATATAAATTTGTTTGGAACACAATTTCATTCAGGATTTCTTCATCTAAAATAGTTCTGAAGTATGTAAGAGGATGATGTAATTCGTCTCAGGAAAAATTTATATCATTGAATGGTGGTACATCAGTTAGACAATTATCATCTATGAGGGACCATCTTTTGTGGGAATCCCTTTCTTGTGCTCGTTCTGGTCTAGTGGATTTGTGTGAGTTGTGTCCTTCATTCACATTTTCAAAATCATCTATGTGTTCTTGATCTGAATTGTTATCTTCCATGAGCGCACAAACTGAAATAAAATAGAGGAAATGTAATGCAGTCTACTAAATAACGAACACAGGTCTCTAATCACACAGAATTACATAGGTTAATTGAATGTAGACACAACTTAACTTACCTGTAAGTCATTGATAAGTCCAGTACATCATCATCGAAATCAAAAAAGTTTCTGAATAAGATCCATTGCTGTCGTTGTCAAGAGTTTCTGAATCATTTATCCTCGTTCTGACACCGTAGAACAATGAAGCTGGTATCTCTAAATAATAATACAGAACAAGTTGAATCTTTGCATGTCTTTAAAACTTTTATACACAATATTATACAAAACTATTTTTGAATTGGCACTTGATTTCCCACAGTCCCTAATTCGGAACACAATCTAAAATACGTCTGACGTCCTACAGTACCGAATTCGAGACACAGGAGAAATCACTCCTGTACAATAAATTTAAACCATATAAATTGTGTTCATGAGTTTCAACATGTTATATACAACCTAAATGTCACTTCAAAATTTTTTCTTACCTGAATTGGATGCCATTGAAGGGAAAAATTCATATATCACAGCTACGAGCAGAACACTCCTACCCCTCTGATATCTCAGATTATACTGCCAAGCAGCTCGAGTTATAACCGGTTCTGAACTATTCTGAACGTGTATGTATAATACCTAACTAAACATGTTATTTTAGCCATACTTTTTTAATTAAATCGTATTTTATTTACTGTACCGATATCGGTACTATGGGCAGTAATGGGCTAATTTAAGTGATTTACGCCGTTACTAAAATATTTTTTTTAATTTTAAAATACAAAAATATATTTGGTATTTATGTAGGAACAATATTAAGAAAGGCCGGTAAATGTAAAGGAATGTCATAAAATATATAAAGTAATTTAAAAGGGATATGCCTAGAAAAGACACGTTAAACATATTAGGGTTAAATATTATTAATTTATATATATATATTATGTATATTAGTTTGCATCTACAGAGATAAATATGTATATAAGTGAGTAGAAAAACGATACCCTTTTTATCATATTCTATTGTACTTCATGCGAAATGTACTTATACCTAAATTATTATTTTGTTCATAATTATATACAATGGAATAACATAATTTTCATAGGATTTCCTTACAAATATTTATTTAATAATAATCTGAGATTATTTAACTTCCTGTTATAGAAAATCTCCAACCGTAGTAAAAGCTCAGTCCGTCAAAGAGTTCATTAATCGGTATAATGACTATATTTCCGGTACACTTACTGTCAGTTGTTCGAACTTGACCTGTGTGGTATATATCTATTCTATACTATAATAAGAGCCGCGTCTCTCTGTCTGTGTGTCACACTTTAATTAAGGAATACAAATTAAAAGGAAAAACAAATCGTTTGTGGCAGTATCATGAGTACGGGCTACAATAATATTGACGCTAATAATATTATTTTTTTTAAATATGAATATATATTTTGGATTTTGAGAGACAATTTTTTTTTGTTTAATCAGAATATGTGTATCCATAATTCACACTTGCATTCGAATATAATTTAGATTTAATAGCATGTACTGTACTAGTACTATTATTATACAGTGTGTCCGTAAAAAATGTATCCACAGTCACGAATCTGCAATATTCATCATTTCACGACAATATGCATGATATGTTGGTACCATAGATACGTAGATTAATATTAACGAATTATAAATAGTACATTCGATTGCAGTGGATACATTTTTTGCGGACACTTTGTCTAGTATTCAATTTCTCAAATTGAACGCATATGGGAATTAGTTTTTAATTTTGTATCGAGATCTTTTATTCGAAGTTGTTTGATTTTTCCTGCTATTAATCCTTGTGATTGATTTCTTTTCCAAGAATTTCTATACCAGTAATACGTATATAGTCGTTAGTATGCTCTAGTATAAGAAATGTTTATAAGATGTTTTTCACCACATTCCTCGTCATTAACTAACCTCTTATAATGTTTAAGATGTCATTCACCACATTCCTCGTCACTAACTAACCTCTAAGAATATTTCTAAGATGTTATTCACCACATTCCTCGTCACTAACTAACCTCTAAGAATATTTCTAAGATGTTATTCACCACATTCTTCATCCCTAACTAACCTGCAACGGATGTTTCTAAGATGTTAAACAGATGTTTCCCCTGAACTTTTTTCCGCCAAAAGTTATGAACTACATCTGTAGATTGTTATAATCACCAAACTTTTGGGAGAAAATGTATGTAAATATCTTGATCTTAAATGAGATTGGGGGCATTTAGGAATTAATATTGAAATATAACATGTATTGATTCTTAAGTATATGTATATAGTATTGTAATAGTATATATGTTTGATTTTTAAAACTGTTCACAAGTGGTAATTGATTTTATTTATCGTATTTCGATGAGATGAATAATTTTTCCAAAAAAAAACTTTATGTTTGGCCCACCAAAGATTAAGAGTCAAAACTTCCTAATCTTCCATATCCCCATCATGGATCTACAGGCGTCGTCGTAGTATTTTAAAAGGCAGTAAATGTTTCATATTATCTCTATCTTTTTTGTAACTCTTTGGAAGATGATAAAAATTGAACAGCTAAAAATATTGAACAATTTTACTTATCAAAACCAGAAGTATAATTCAAATATGTCTATTGTTCACTAATTCCATTTAGTGTTATTTCTCTGATTAGTTAGCTTTTTCCAGTATCATATTTAGTCCCAATAGACAAAATAAATGAAAGCGGCTAAATTAGAGCTATTAATTAAAACGGCATAAATGAATTAATCAGTTCAGTAAAATTAATTATATTATATCTGAAATATTAGATACAATAAGCACAGTGTGGTTGTGCTTACTCGCTGCTTGCGTTTCGCTAAATTTAATTTTCTATGGCTAATGACACAGTTAATATCTCTTGCTTAGAAAAGTGATTAAAATACTTATAAATGTTTAAAGAGTTATTCCAACAAAATAGATTTAATCAATTTCAACAGTCGTAGTTGACAGTCTGCAGTGAACAACCAGTTGTAAAAATTCTGCAGTGAGCTGTATGCTGGCAGCTTAAAGTCAACAGTCGTAGTTGACAGGCGTCATTTAAGGAGAGTGTCTCCTTTTTTTACTTTTCTTTGTAGAGTGGGATGATTGATTACCTCAGACTTGATTATACTATAAAGATGAAAAATTATTTGATAGAGACATTGTTTTGAAATCCCCCACCCTCACTCCCGATAAAACCACTAAATTTAGACTTTTTATAATCCCTACTTCTACCTCATTTTTTGGCCTAGAGTCATGGGGTTCGTTTCATACTCTTCGGAATTTTGTACTCTGCAATACACTCTGGAATGCGCATTTTTAAAGAAAATAGTAATTAAAATTCAAAAGAAATTCTGATTATTGTTGAAAGAGAGTTAAAATTCCCCATAAACTTTTTTACAAGTTGCAAAAAACATATCAACTGATCGTACTTGCAGACAACTTTCACACCTAATAATTTTACACATTATTTGGGACGTTATAATGTGTCTTTTTATGCAATTTTCCTTTTAAATTATCCCAAATTTCAGTGGGACACTCCCATTAACAGCTTTTCATCAATCAAACTATTTCAAGCTGCATAATTTCCTACAATTCCTCACTCCATAAATGGCTTCGATCAATTAACTTCATATGATTTGATATATACAGAATACAGATACGTTGCCATTTAATTCGTTCTGATTGTTATGTTGGGGCTTGATATGAATATCAATTGAGACTCCATTTGGAGACAAAAAGCAATCGTTGTAGTGAATATCAATAAATGCATTAAATTTCAATGAAATAGTTGGAAGGTTATATATATGGAAAAATACTTCATATGTATATATATATAAATGATTGTCATGAACTTGAGTATATTCTAGTGTTAGAGTAAAAAAAACTATACAACGTTAGATTATGAAATATTTGAAAACGAAGCAAACAAACAGAAGTGGTTTCAAACTTATGGTAAATAACGATGTAATAATCATCAAATTATTTATCATTTTCTATTAACGATTGGAATCGCCTGCAAAATGCACACGGTTGATGATCATTACAGATAATCATTGAATTGCTTTGGGTATCAATAAATTTGAGATGTGATAGCAAACACGACAGTATCACTCAATTCAAATTGGCTTAATAGAGATGATTCACAAACACACTACATCTTTTCATAAATGCAAATTATGAGACTGCAATAAAATAAGATTTAGTTTGAATATTTCTCAAACAGTTTATGACTTTCCTTTAACTAAGAACATTAGAAAAGAGAAGGAGATACTAATTTCACGTATGGTCTGTAATTGTTTCATATTTATTTCTTGGATTCTGTAAAAATCTTACCCTGTTATTGTTTTCTAGAACAAAATCACTTTTAAAATTCTATACAGCCAGAATATAACTAAAGATTTTATACAGCAGCAATGGGGTATACTCTTAATACATTATCTGACAGCTTTAGAGTTCAATTATTTGTCATCAATAGACAATGAAATACCTACTCACTATTAATTACAACAATTTATTTTTTATTGCTGTGTCAAGTCTTAAAAGATTTCAAAGAAGGAAAAAGATGTGAACTGAGTTTTAAATTCACAGCAAAGGAATTACACAACCAGACTCTGTGACATTTGTTTTCAAAAACTGCATTCAGCTACTTTTACTAAAACATATATAATTTGAATGTTTTCGATAAGTATTACATTGACTCTGCATTATGTATTGTCACGGAAAAAATAAACGGGGTCACTTTATATTTTAGAAGCAAAAACCGTGGAGTTTTCTGTCAATATTATTAGATTTGACACCGTTGCATAAGATAAACACTGCCTTTAAACTTGTAAAATTCTAAAGTTGCCAATTAGTGAATAGTAATTGTCTATTTAGATACCAAGAAGTTCATTTTTTGAATATTCAAAAACAAATCCAGGTAAATATTGTCGTATTAATACAAAATTCACCTTTCGATAAAAGTCGATTCAAACTATTAAGCCAGTTGTTCGGTAATAATAATACGTGCGCGGAAAATTGCCACTGGGAAAACTGCCACTGGGAAGATTATCACTGGGAAGATTGTCACTGTAGGAAAATTGCCACTGTGGGAAAACTTCCACCTGGAAAATTGCCACTGAGGAAAATTGCCACTGTGGAAAATTTCCACTATAAAATATATTATCAATACATATATTAACCAACTAAAAAAATAATTTACTCTGTAAAAATAACGAACTAAATACAAAAGTATTCGAATTTTATGTAAAGAAAATTTTCACAGTGTCAATATTTAGTCTATAAAAAAAATCCGAACTGAATACAAAAGTATTCGAATTCTTATGTATAGAAAATTTTCACTGTGCGTTCATCTTTCATTTACAAGTTAAAAAAGCTCTTCAACCATGGAACTATCAATGAGCCTGCATGACAGGTACATTTCGGTTTGAAATATTTAAGAATAATTTAATAACCAATTGATTTGAGTTACTGAAATGACTTTTATTGTCTATGACTTAACTATTTATCGTATGATTAAATGATTGAGAGAGGGACACAATCCACAACTTCTACATTTACGGATAGGAAAGATAAACTGAGAAATAGATAGAACACCTTTCAGTTACATAATGAAAGCTAAATTAACTATTTAATTGTAGAAATAATTAATCTGTAACCATATCAATGGATTGTACAAAAAAAAATGTAACAATACACTAAAGTATGGACCACAAAAATGAACACACGAATTAAACAGATTATTACTTTCAAATAAAGAAATACATATATTTTTATTCATTTTATTACATTAAGTTCAAAAAAGAGTTTCTTATCACTCTAGGTTCTATCAAATGACGTGAAATTGGTAAAATTTTAATTCTCTTAGCATTAAGTTATAATATAAAATAGAAAACATAATAAATAGAAAATAACAGTTGTAGGATTTTGTACAACTTTTTCCTAGAAAGCAGTTATGTGTAACTAACCAATATTCTCCTGTTTTTCAACATAACGCTGAGAAAAGAAAAATATTACCAATTGGAAATCGTTTGTCAAAGTGATTATAATATGTATTATATGATACAAAAAGAATTAAAATAATGATTTTTTCCAAAGTTATAAGCAGTTAAATTCGAGATTCCTTTTTTACTTTACCTTTCCATACTGTATACAAGACTAAAAAAGACTAAAAACACTACACATACTAAGTACATTTTCTATGGAGCACTTGTGAATAAGAGAAAATAACTTATCGACAAACTAGTAGACTAGAGAACCTTTAAATGGTTTTATCTCTTCAGGGAACAATTAAACACATTAAACTAAGAATTAATTGCGTATCAGCACACTCACACCCACCGACAGAAGAATTCACTTAGATCGTATAACTTGTCAAAATGAGATGTACACATTGTAAAAATTTTTATATATCAAATTCTGATCAACATTACATTCTGTACCTATGATTTTTGTGATTTTCGAAAAAAAAACAGTATGAATTTATATATGTACAGTGGTATTTTTCCGTGTGGCAATCTTTCCACAGTGGCAATTTTCCACAGTGGCAATTTTCCCAGTGGCAGTTTTCTCACAGTGGTAGTTTTCCCAGTGGCAGTTTTCCCGGTGGCAATTTTTGTACCATAATAATATAACATGAATTTGAAACTCTTCAACAATTTTTCAAAATCTTAGAAATAAAACTTGTATCATTCATTAAATTAAATATTTTACCACTTTTACCTTAAAATTAAAAGCGCTTAGCGTATTTGCCTAGTATAGCTTCGAGATTAACAAAAGTATGATACCTTAATCAATTAGGAATGATTCCTTCGATCAAAATATTTTGCATGGAAAGCATAAGGAAATATGGAAAAAAAGGATTGAAAAGTTTTAACTGTATCATTGCAGGCTTCATGATTTTAGCGGCAAATGTATTGTCGAATTTTCCTCAGCTATGAGAGTTAGAATATTTTGGTTTGCTTTATTCTTCTTCATCTTCATTCATTAGTGTTCGGGTTATACCACGATATTTCATTATTTTTAATCTTCAATGTTGTTTTTGTTATGATATTTCAGATAGGTCATTCCTGGATCACTTTACAAGTAGGGCTTCGGAAACTGAAAATTCCCTCACGTGGGATATTGTCAATTCCATCATCTGGGACAATGGCAATTCTATCATCTGGGTCGTTAGCAATTCCATCATCTGGGACATACGCAATTCCATCATCTTCGACATGGGCAACTCCATCATCTTTGACATCAGGTAATATAGGATATTCGACAAATGAGGTTTCCTCATGTGGCGAATAATCAGGACAAGTTATGCCTAAACACAGTCAGAAGTCGAATGGATGCTGGAGAGTGCACCTGGCACTTCAATTCCCCACACGCCGATCACTCGGTGGACCATGTGAGCTAAAATTATGTGCTATCAGATGCCATCTCGAGAGCAATATGGCTCAACTTAAGAATAGGGTTCTCAAGAAGGATGAACTTTGTACACATCTTCTTGAAAAGTGGTAAACTGTACACCTACGTGGGGTATTTCTTCAAGCTCTGATGATCTAATTCCTATTGCACCATCCATGCCACTGACTTAAAAAAACTCTCCCAGCCCTCCTCCAGTAGAATCTTTATCAGACTCAGCTATCGCTGCATTCGGTGAAAAGAGATGGCGTAGGGTACAATTTCTGGCATACTGCTTCTGGGATCGTTGCAGCTCTAATATCTCGCAGTACTTTATGGACAGTGGGAAGGAGAAATTCACGTCGCCTTCTCGAACATCCTATTTCTTAGTTGATTCTACTTATATATCCATTAATAAGTAGCTATAGTTCATATATTGTGGTATGGCAAAAGATGTGTCTGTACTCTGAAATGTAAACTATTTGTGTTACTTTAGTGGTGTTTTTTTTTGTAGTTTATATATAATATTGTGTTTTTGTAATCAATCTATAATGTTATATTTCGTGAATTCTATGTAATCCCTACCTATAATAAAGAGCATTTTATAAATACATATATATGCACATGTATATAATATTTATGATTTTTTAAAGTTTATTCGAACTTTGGAAAATTTACTGCTACGGAAATCATTACTTGATTTCATTTTCAATATTCTTTTCATACACTAATAAAAAAAATATTCATTTTAATGTAAACCAAATGAATAATATTGAATGTCAAGTCATTACCTAAATAAATATATACAAATTTAATTTATTACAATAAATTATCCATATGGCTTATTTATCATACTAGTGTTTTATTATAGTGGTTGGGTAAATTCACGTCAGCAATTCTTTTTCAAGCATCAGCTTCTCACTCTCCGTCTATATTTGATATCCAGATAGATACAGACAGTCTTCATGTTCCTCAATCAGTTTTCATTGGGCTACAGATAAGACCTTTGAGTGGAAAAGGTGTTTGTGGGTGGGGAGGGGGGGGGGAGATATTAATGAAACATTACAGAAAACAGATTGGGGTTCAGAATTGATATGGAAGACTATCTTGAAAAACTGAATTTAAGGGGATAGAAAGGTTGCACTGAAAAAAGAAATGATTTTAGTGAGAATATCTTTTCAACTGAAAATAACGGATTTTAGGGGAAAGTAAAGATCATAGAGATTGGAAGTTTTATGAGAGAATGGAGGTTCTATGCGAGAATGAAGGATTTATGGGAGAATGAAGGTTTTATGAGAGAACGAATGTTCTTGGGAGAATGAAGATATATTGAGAGGATGAACATTTTATGGAGAATAATTATTACATAAGAGATCGAATGTTCTAAATAGTTGGAAATAAATATTTTGAAGGAGGATATAGATTTTTTGGAATATCGAATTGAATGGGAAATACCCTGTTTCAATATAAATATTGAAAATGTTTCAAGTACATTGTCATTATCCAAATAATCGAAAGAGCAATATGCAATTATGTATGAAGATATTAATATTCATATGAAAGTGGTAACATTCATTTAATTTCAATGTAATGTTTTTCCATATTTACTAATCTATCCAGTAGTTGATACAAAGTTATTTAGATATTTTGTCCTAAATTTATCTTATGAGTGTCGCACGGGAAACTTAATATGAACAAAAGAATTAACGTCGTTTTTCCGAGATAAATCTTTCAAAACAATATTTGCATTGCTATTATAAAATATTTGTTAGCCTCATATTATCACTATGATTAATGATTGCACAATTATTTTAGGTGCCAAGTATTGCGAGGGATATTCGTTCTTCATTCTCATATGGCAATTTAGAATTTGGACTTTTTACAATAAATATATATTTGTTCAATTGAACCAGAATTTCCTTAACCCTAGTAAACTAGCCATTAAAAGTTAGCTCAGTAACCTAGGGACTGGTCCGTGTGCACCAGTCCTCACTAAAACTGTTATAAAATCTTAACAAATTGACTTTTCGATATTTTCTCTTCATAAAAACCTTTATTTGACATTTACACATCTATTGGTAGACTTCAAAAAATAATTATCTATTTCAATTAGAATTAACTAGCAAAGATGAGAAACAAATATTTCTTAGGTTTTCAAACAATATTTACAAAAGCCATTTTCACTACCCATCAATAAAATCCTTATGATATTCACAAAAATGAATAAAATGAAATATAACTGTGGATGGATTAGGATTAAACCATGAAAAAGAGACTAGAAAGATACATGTACCTTTAATAGTTTTTGAAATGTACTAACTTAAAGTTTTGTTACGTTTTTTACCAGACACCCTGTATATTTGAATAAATACTCATAATATGAGTATCTTGCCATCTATCAACTTCTTTTTTGTATAATTGTATGTATTTATGTTGAGAAATAAGAGTCATGGAAAGACAGCTTCCAAATCGGTTTAAAAATAAAATTATTAATATTTTTTAATGAGGACTAGTGCACCTGGACCTTTCCCTAGGTTACTAGGGTTAATGACATTGATATTAATTATTTTCCGCCATTTCACAGAAGAAACAAAAAATAAGTAAACCGATAATATTCGTATTTTTCTAGTCATTTAAATTGAATATCTGTTTCCCTTTTTCAAAAGCAATAATAATTTATTAACAGTAAATACGAGTTGATAACTTAACTTTTAGTACAATATATCCTGCACTTATTCAATTGAATGACAAATAACAGAAAGACAGTTATTGATTGTCATCACTTAATCGAGTTAATATTCTTCTATTTTCTGTTACGCTTCACAATACCGTTGGACATATAATTGAAAATTCATATGAATGGAATGTAATAACATAGAATCATAAATTAAAGATTAAAATGAGAATTTACGTCACTTTTCTTGCTGGAATGTATGAATGTCTTCCATTTTTAACGATGATGATATAAATATTTGGATTATAATAAATTTGTACAAAACAAAATGGCCTTCAATGATTTAACGTCTAAAAAAATTGATGATATTTTAATGACGAATAAAAAGTAACAGCAGAGCATTTATACGAGAAATTTACTGATATAATTTAGCAAGAAATATTTCCTCATTTTATTTGCCACATCTGATAAAAGAGCAAGACTTAAAATGTCCGTTGTAATCTGCAATTTGAGTTTAATTACCAGAATTGCGTCCGATGGTATGTGGCCAGACCAACTGTTGTGATCAATTAGTTGTTCTTCATATCGCCTTGGTCAACTCATCAAAACATATTAGATTTTATTCCTTTTTAAATGTTGATGGGAAAGACCAAGTTAGGGGAATGGAGTTCCGGGACAAACAATGAGGATCTTTTGCGTTAGTTTGTATTTTTTGAACATACACTGAGAGAAATAAATTTTGGACATCAAACAACACACTGTAGTTTAACTCATTGTGGGTTGATTATGCGCTAAAGTAGTTAATTCCAGTAATGTTCTAGGTGTAGATGAACTACAGCATGTGGTTTAATTCTCTAGTCAGTATAAACGCACGAAATGTTGGTAAAATTTTATTTTTCTGTGGTTAGAAATACGCATCATCCATGTCAGTTTACCTTGTATGTAAATTTAATGTAAATCAGGCGGGAAACTGTAACAGCGCGTCAGTTTCAGTGAAATATCAATGAAGGTATGTGTGTATTTTTTGTGGTAACCCTAACTTAATTTCAGCAATTCTCAGTGCTTAAATTTATAGTAATAAGGATATAAATCAGAACATAAAATAGGCTAGAATTGTTTTCTGTGATCAATTCATTCTGAAAAATAATAAAATAGGAAATCAGCTGTTTATAATTGATGAAGATCCAAGGCAAAATCTCCTATACCTACCTTGCAGCATAGCCTATAGGCAATTGACCATAATCTTTTGTTTGCTCTAGCCTCTACTTCTAGGGTGCTTGCATGTAATATAATCCTAATTACAATATAGTATATTGGTGTAAACTTTTTAAAGTCTCTGTCAGACTGTCTGCCACAGTGTCACTCTTAATCTCTGACTCTGCCCTGGCCAGATTGCAGAAACTGGTAAAGTGCTTTCCAAGAAATCCTCTATTTTCCTTCTCTTCTAAGCAAAATACATGTATATATAAGAGAAGAAATTTAAAACTGTTTGTACAGAAAATGTTAAAATACAGAGTGATGTCCAAGTAAAATTATGTGGTCCATGAACTCTCCAATTTTTTCACCAGTTCTCCCAGTTTGTATTTGATGGTAAACTGGGTTGTTTTTCTTTTATCTTAAATTCATATTCTTTATTTATCATTATTTTGCCTTTAATATTTTGAGGGAATATTGCTAAATCAATAATGTTAGACAGTTACCTAGTGCCCACTGCATGGAAGACTAGCCAATTGAATTAATTTTTTTGCTGGCTTTTTCATGATTTTTTTTTAAAGTTAGAGTACCTAGTTCTGTACACTACTTACAGACTGTAGATATTATTATGTTCTAAATTTCATAATTATCTCTGATGACTTGATTGCTCTGTTGGCAGTCTGCAGAATATGGAATATTTTTATCCTTTTCTATGAAAATTATCTTTAAGTTTCTTTTATATTACTTGTATTTCAATGTGAAGTTGAGAACAATAATCAAAATAGATTTTTTTGAGATCAGTTTCTATGGACTTTGATATATGATGATCAGTTATTGGGATCATAAAATTCATTGCATTTATTAAATACAACTGTATGCCAAATGGATTTTTAAATAGTGTATTCTTTGTTATCAAATACTTTAATATAAACACCTGACTACTGAAACTGGTAAATTGTTCTGGAATTCTCTATTTTGCATTCTGTTTTCAACAAAATAAATGTAAATTGATGAAGAAAATAAGTATTTTATGCACAGAAAATATAAAAAAAAATTAATATTCAGCAGACTGGATTTGAGATAATTATTTTCTGGCTCTCTATAACAATTTAATTATTTGGGACTGAAATGCCCTCTGAAATCAACCCATAATTCAGAATCTCCCACAGCTTTTATAGAATTTTATCTTTTTATAGTTACCATGACTTTCACATGGTGCTTTTTCAGAGTTATATGAATTTTTGGTAACAGTAGCTACAAAGTGATTGAAATTCAGTAGCTAGCAGCTACATCTTTACATTTAATTCTATGTTGTCATCAATAACTGCATGATAGCTAATTTATTTTTTTCTCATTCAATTATATTCATTCTCATCTTTAAAATCTACTATATTTAATTCTAATTTAGAGAAGTCCATTGGATAAAGGAAATATGTTCTTGCTGTTACTTAATCTAAGACTGTTTTATATCACTTGCAGAGGCTTATTTTAACAATTATGACTATATTCATTCCGAATTTTAGTTTTTTTGCTAATAATTGCTACATAGCTAGTCAGTAATCAGCCTTAATCTCTCAATTGTACTAACTATTCTCAACTATTTCCTAATTCCATATATTTTGCAGACACCAGAGACATTCTAATGAAGAGTTTTGGGGTGGCTTGCATACTTTTGCTAACATCATCACAACAAGAGATTGATTTCACCAACTGCTGATGATGTTGGTGTTAACTGTTAGAGGTAAGTTTCTGTACGTTTTACCTATTTATTTGACTTCTAGCTAACTATGAATGGGAAAATGTTTCTTTAATTGATGCTTTGTAATTTTCTTTTCAGTCATATGGCTAACTATTGAAGAGGATAGGTGGCAATAGAAGTAATCTTCCTTCTTAGTCTCATTCCAGCCATCCATCTTCAAATTCTTCTGAAGTTGATCAAGTATCCTCTGATGACATTATGTTTTGGGTGCCAACACTTTTTGAAGGCGATTGATATAGAATTTTAAACTGTCCCAAGTTTTGAATTTGCAATATTGCAAGGAGTGCTGAAACATTTTTACATTACTGTGAACATCATTGAACAATATTCATACAATGTATGATTTGAAAGAACCATGCGTCACTGTTTTGGTGAGTCGCTTTGAGAAATAGCTAGCTGTGAACAATTCAGTTCATGAACTACTAAATGACTTTTTATTTGTTTGGGTATTTAAATCTTGGAGCTACAAGGAAGCTTTATTAAGGCTTGTTTAACATAACTTTATACAACTTTTTCTTGATTCCTCGAGTTATAATCTAGTTTTCGAGTTATAATCTAGTTTTCGAGTTATAATCTAGTTTTCGAGTTATAATCTAGTTTTCGAGTTATAATCTAGTTTTTGAGTTATAGTATAGTTTTCGAGTTATAGTCTAGTTTTCGAGTTATAGTCTAGTTTTCGAGTTATTGTCTAGTTTTCGAGTTATAGTCTAGTTTTCGAGTTAAAATCTATCTTTCAAGTTATAATCTAGTTGCAGTTTGTCCTTTAATGGTGTGATCTCAAATTTAGTAATCTATTAAATGAGTTTGAAAAGAACTGTTATGTTTCTTGAATATTTTATTCATGTTTAATGATACATAAGTTGGTAACTTTTTCAATTTTTCTAGCTTCTGAGAAACTATAATAATTTTCTTCTTTCTAGTGTTTACCAAATAATGTGTGTTTCTGAAATTGTTCATTTTATATTAAATGTAATTCATTTATTTTGAGTTTTATTACATTGATTTGTTAAATATGGAAAGATTTGCTAAATATCCAATTTAATTATCTATATCGTATCTATTTTAACTAACTTAACAGAAATATTACCACTCTATATTTATTAGTTAATCTTCAACCTAAATTATATATGTATTCTTCTGAAATTGATTATTACAGTATTTTGTAATCGAGTGTAACTAAAGTAAACATTATCCAAGTGACTAAAATAAAATGCATGTAGGTAAAATTGCTTAGCGACTGTAGTTTGAAGGATTAGTTTATCAGTTAAATATTCTTTTACATGAGGTTTGAATTGCATTCATGTTGGTAAAATAGACAGCCAGCTGTAGTTTATTTCATAAGCATGTAGGTAATGTTTAACCACAGCTGTGGTTTGAATTGCTTGTATGTAGGTAAAATAGACAGCCAGCTGTAGTTTAATTCATAAGCATGTAGGTAATGTTTAACCACAGCTGTGGTTTGAATTGCTTGCATGTAGGTAAAATAGACATTCAGCTGTAGTTAGAATTGTGTTAGATGTAGGCAAGATAAAGTACATGCATGTAGGTAAAATTATATTATAAATTCATGATGTTTGATTCAAACAACAGCTGTGGTATGGTTTAAAAATGACCAACATTGTGGTTTGTAT
>CANNZV010004496.1:23-40105 GCA_947561585.1 Caprella mutica | reverse complement strand
GTATAATAGTGTACAGTGTGTATTATAGTGTACAGTGTGTATTATAGTGTATAGTGTGTATAATAGTGTAAAGTGTGTATAATAGTGTATAGTGTGTATTATAGTGTATAGTGTGTATTATAGTGTATAGTGTGTATAGTGTGTATAATAGTGTATAGTGTGTATTATAGTGTATAGTGTGTATTATAGTGTATAGTGTGTATTATAGTGTATAGTGTGTATTATAGTGTATAGTGTGTATTATAGTGTATAGTGTGTATTATAGTGTATAGTGCGTATAATAGTGTATAGTGTGTATAATAGTGTATAGTGTGTATAATAGTGTATAGTGTGTATTATAGTGTATAGTGTGTATAATAGTGTATAGTGTGTATAATAGTGTATAGTGTGTATAATAGTGTATAGTGTGTATAATAGTGTATAGTGTGTATAATAGTGTACAGCGTGTATTATAGTGTATAGTGTGTATAATAGTGTACAGCGTGTATAATAGTGTATAGTGTGTATAATAGTGTATAGTGTGTATTATAGTGTATAGTGTGTATTATAGTGTATAGTGTGTATAATAGTATATAGTGTGTATAATAGTGTATAGTGTGTATAGTGTGTATTATAGTGTATACTGTGTATAGTGTGTATAGTGTGTATTATAGTGTATAGTGTGTATAATAGTGTATAGTGTGTATAGTGTGTATTATAGTGTATAGTGTGTATAATAGTGTATAGTGTGTATAGTGTGTATAGTGTGTATAATATCTCAGTGTGAAGGTGAATGCAATTCCCAAGGAAACGATTCAGAATTCTATGCAGTTACTCACACAGGAGTACTTACACTGCAGTTACTCACACAGGAGTACTTACACTGCAGTTACTTCCACAGGAGTACTTACACTGCAGTTACTCCCACAGGAGTACTTACACTGCAGTTAATCCCACAGGAGTACTTACACTGCAGTTACTCACACAGGAGTACTTACACTGCAGTTACTCACACAGGAGTACTTACACTGCAGTTACTCACACAGGAGTACTTACACTGCAGTTACTCACACAGGAGTACTTACACTGCAGTTACTCACACAGGAGTACTTACACTGCAGTTACTCACACAGGAGTACTTACACTGCAGTTACTCACACAGGAGTACTTACACTGCAGTTACTCCCACAGGAGTACTTACACTGCAGTTACTCACACAGGAGTACTTACACTGCAGTTACTCACACAGGAGTACTTACACTGCAGTTACTCCCACAGGAGTACTTACACTGCAGTTACTCCCACAGGAGTACTTACACTGCAGTTAATCCCACAGGAGTACTTACACTGCAGTTACTCACACAGGAGTACTTACACTGCAGTTACTCACACAGGAGTACTTACACTGCAGTTACTCACACAGGAGTACTTACACTGCAGTTACTCACACAGGAGTACTTACACTGCAGTTACTCACACAGGAGTACTTACACTGCAGTTACTCACACAGGAGTACTTACACTGCAGTTACTCACACAGGAGTACTTACACTGCAGTTACTCACACAGGAGTACTTACACTGCAGTTACTCCCACAGGAGTACTTACACTGCAGTTACTCCCACAGGAGTACTTACACTGCAGTTAATCCCACAGGAGTACTTACACTGCAGTTACTCACACAGGAGTACTTACACTGCAGTTACTCACACAGGAGTACTTACACTGCAGTTACTCACACAGGAGTACTTACACTGCAGTTACTCACACAGGAGTACTTACACTGCAGTTACTCACACAGGAGTACTTACACTGCAGTTACTCACACAGGAGTACTTACACTGCAGTTACTCACACAGGAGTACTTACACTGCAGTTACTCACACAGGAGTACTTACACTGCAGTTACTCACACAGGAGTACTTACACTGCAGTTACTCCCACAGGAGTACTTACACTGCAGTTACTCACACAGGAGTACTTACACTGCAGTTACTCACACAGGAGTACTTACACTGCAGTTACTCACACAGGAGTACTTACACTGCAGTTACTCCCACAGGAGTACTTACACTGCAGTTACTCACACAGGAGTACTTACACTGCAGTTACTCACACAGGAGTACTTACACTGCAGTTACTCCCAACAGGAGTACTTACACTGCAGTTACTCACACAGGAGTACTTACACTGAAGTTACTCACACAGGAGTAATTACACTGCAGTTACTCACACAGGAGTACTTACACTGCAGTTACTCCCACAGGAGTACTTACACTGCAGTTACTCCCACAGGAGTACTTACACTGCAGTTACTCACACAGGAGTACTTACACTGCAGTTACTCACACAGGAGTACTTACACTGCAGTTACTCACACAGGAGTACTTACACTGCAGTTAATCCCACAGGAGTACTTACACTGCAGTTACTCACACAGGAGTACTTACACTGCAGTTACTCACACAGGAGTATTTACACTGCAGTTACTCACACAAGATCATGTAATACCATTATCATGTAATACCATTATCATGTAATACCATTATCATGTAATACCATTATCATGTAATACCATTATCATGTAATACCATTATCATGTAATACCATTATCATGTAATACCATTATCATGTAATACCATTATCATGTAATACCATTATCATGTAATACCATTACCATGTAATACCATTATCATGTAATACCATTATCATGTAATACCATTATCATGTAATACCATTATCATGTAATACCATTATCATGTAATACCATTATCATGTAATACCATTATCATGTAATACCATTATCATGTAATACCATTATCATGTAATACCATTATCATGTAATACCATTATCATGTAATACCATTACCATGTAATACCATTATCATGTAATACCATTACCATGTAATACCATTATCATGTAATACCATTACCATGTAATACCATTATCATGTAATACCATTACCATGTAATACCATTACCATGTAATACCATTATCATGTAATACCATTATCATGTAATACCATTATCATGTAATACCATTATCATGTAATACCATTACCATGTAATACCATTATCATGTAATACCATTATCATGTAATACCATTATCATGTAATACCATTATCATGTAATACCATTATCATGTAATACCATTATCGTGTAATACCATTACCATGTAATACCATTATCATGTAATACCATTATCATGTAATACCATTACCATGTAATACCATTACCATGTAATACCATTATCATGTAATACCATTACCATGTAATACCATTACCATGTAATACCATTATCATGTAATACCATTATCATGTAATACCATTATCATGTAATACCATTACCATGTAATACCATTACCATGTAATACCATTATCATGTAATACCATTATCATTTAATACCATTATCATGTAATACCATTATCATGTAATACCATTATCATGTAGAGTGAAACAGTCAAACTATATGTCTCATGAATATTGTTTAGTGTAGGAACTAGAAATATTGGGTAGATTTTCAAGAAGACGCACTGTATAGAATATACAGTGCGTGTATAGTTAGTTATGAGTAAGAGCACCCCCCTCCCCCATCCCCGGTATTAACGAAATCAAATGAACTTGAAGAACTTAGGGGAAGGGTTGGTCAGGTTAAGAAGACAGGTGGAGATTTAGAGACTGAGGGTATAGAAGTTAGAGAGAGTGTGTGACTGTCTGCCCAGACTACGACCAGAAACCTTCCTAATTTTGCCAGTTTTGTCTTTATCTTTAGTGGCGATGTGATAAACTAAGTATGAAGAGATGTCCTGTATAATGACAAAAAGGCCCTGACCATTTTCTCAATGAGTAGAAGTATATCTTAGGTCCTAACCTCCCTCATTAATTATTGCTTGAATTTGTAACATGTTTATTTTGAATGCTCGATTGTATAGAGTATTCCATATTAATTTCGAATAACCTACTTGTATAATGTCATGCATGAATCTTATCAATAGCGGATTTAGTTAATTATAACATGTAGATTAATTTCCCCTCGTAAATTCAGAATCCCTTGCAATCATGAGAAATTAATAATATCTATTTTCGAATAGACGAACTTCACGCTAGAGTGGTTCTGTGACTGCAGTAAAGATAGAATTGATTAGCTACCGTGAAGATATAATAAAATGGGAAGAATTAAAGATAGAGAAATTAAACTAATTAAATGAAAAACCCCGATCATTCTCACTAATATATTATACATACAATCATTATATTATATACCATTACCATACAAACTATAAGAGATAAATAGTTACTACATTAAAAAGAAATAATCAGAGAGGTGAGTAGGAATACAGGTGATTTAAATCTGATAGTAGATAATAAAGATAAGAGATAAAGATTTTTTACAAGTGATAAGAGATAAAAAATTAAGAAATTAATAACAAAAATATTTTTGAAGTTTAAGCTAAGAGAAATGCAGGTGCATTTGTGGGGTCTAGGAAAATTTATCGAAAGCAATTGACCGAATGGAAAATTGATCGAATGGAAAATTGACCGAATGGAAAATTGATCGAATGGAAAATTGACCGAAAGGAAAATTGATCGAATGGAAAATTGATCGAATGGAAAATTGATCGAATGGAAAATTGATCGAATAGAAAATTGATCGAATGGAAAATTGATCGAATGGAAAATTGATCGAATGGAAAATTGATCGAATGGAAAATTGATCGAAAGGAAAATTGATCGAATGGAAAATTGACCGAAAGGAAAATTGATCGAATGGAAAATTGATCGAATGGAAAATTGATCGAATGGAAAATTGATCGAAAGGAAAATTGATCGAATGGAAAATTGATCGAATGGAAAATTGATCGAATGGAAAATTGATCGAATGGAAAATTGATCGAAAGGAAAATTTATCGAAAGCAATTGACCGAATGGAAAATTGATCGAATGGAAAATTGACCGAAAGGAAAATTGATCGAATGGAAAATTGATCGAATGGAAAATTGATCGAATGGAAAATTGATCGAATGGAAAATTGATCGAAAGGAAAATTTATCGAAAGCAATTGACCGAATGGACAATTGATCGAATGGAAAATTGATCGAATGGAAAATTGATCGAATGGAAAATTGATCGAAAGGAAAATTGACCGAATGGAAAATTGGTCGAATGGAAAATTGACCGAATGGAAAATTGATCGAATGGAAAATCGAATGGAAAATTGATCGAAAGGAAAATTTATCGAAAGGAAAATTGACCGAATGGAAAATTGATCGAAAGGAAAATTGATCGAAAGGAAAATTGATCGAATGGAAAATTGATCGAATGGAAAATTGATCAAATGGAAAATTGATCAAATGGAAAATTGATCGAAAGGAAAATTGATCGAAAGGAAAATTGACCGAATGGAAAATTGATCGAATGGAAAATTGATTGAAAGGAAAATTGATCGAATGGAAAATTGATCGAATGGAAAATTGATCGAATGGAAAATTGACCGAAAGGAAAATTGATCGAATGGAAAATTGACCGAATGGAAAATTGATAGAATGGAAAATTGATCGAATGGAAAATTGATCGAAAGGAAAATTTATCGAAAGCAATTGACCGAATGGAAAATTGATCGAATGGAAAATTGATCGAATGGAAAATTGATCGAAAGGAAAATTGACCGAATGGAAAATTGGTCGAATGGAAAATTGACCGAATGGAAAATTGATCGAATGGAAAATTGATCGAATGGAAAATTGATCGAAAGGAAAATTGATCGAAAGGAAAATTGACCGAATGGAAAATTGATCGAATGGAAAATTTATCGAAAGGAAAATTTATCGAAAGCAATTGACCGAATGGAAAATTGATCGAATGGAAAATTGATCGAATGGAAAATTGACCGAAAGGAAAATTGATCGAATGGAAAATTGATCGAATGGAAAATTGATCGAATGGAGAATTGACCGAAAGGAAAATTGATCGAATGGAAAATTGATCGAATGGAAAATTGATCGAATGGAAAATTGATCGAATGGAAAATTGATCGAAAGGAAAATTGATCGAATGGAAAATTGATCGAATGGAAAATTGATCGAATGGAAAATTGATCGAATGGAAAATTGATCGAAAGGAAAATTTATCGAAAGCAATTGACCGAATGGAAAATTGATCGAATGGAAAATTGACCGAAAGGAAAATTAATCGAATGGAAAATTGATCGAATGGAAAATTGATCGAATGGAAAATTGATCAAATGGAAAATTAATCGAAAGGAAAATTTATCGAAAGCAATTGACCGAATGGAAAATTGATCGAATAGAAAATTGATCGAATGGAAAATTGATCGAATGGAAAATTGATCGAATGGAAAATTGATCGAAAGGAAAATTGATCGAAAGGAAAATTGACTGAATGGAAAACTGATCGAAAGGAAAATTGATCGCACAACAATTGATCGAATAGATCAGCTACTAAATCCAAAGCAAATATAAATACTCATATACAACAAAACAAAAGTTGCAGATTATTTTCAATTCTAGTATTTTACAATATTTGATACTTAATGTATCCTTATCCTTTGATTTTTTATATGTACTTATCTATCATTTCCATTGTCTTTCCATAGTTTTTAACCAACAATGTACTTCCTCAATATTTAATATGACTTTTGTTTTTGCCCTTCGGAGGCTTCATTTACTATCACCCCTTAACTCTCCTCTTCTATCTGGAAGACCCCATTGGCTCTATCCTGAAGCTGTCTGGCGTGAAGTGAAGAGAAGGAGGAGTCGTTCCTTGGGCCCCGAACTATTGTAATTTGGATTATGTATCGTCATTTTATTTCATTTTTACCACATTTATCGATTTTTTTATCGATACTTGCAGTTTTAGAGGATAGCGCTAAGTTTATGGTCTTTAACTATAAGGTCTTAAATTTTATGTTAGATGGGTTCGTAGGCTTCATTTACCATCACCTCTTCATTTTCCTCTTCCATCTGAGAGTGCAGCAACCGGTGCTTGTGCCCCTTTTCGTCACGTTCCTTGGTAAGTGACTGCATTCACGGAGTAGCTTTTCTGCATCCATGAGCAATGTCACCGACGGTGTTAAGTGGATTTGTTCATGGAGTCACTTTCCTTTATGGCTGCTTCTTCCTGTCCCTTGTATTTAATTCCATTTGACATAAGTGATATGGATTTTGGTTCCGAAATAGACGTTAAACCTACACTAAAGTAATTTAATTAATCACTTAACTTTCATTTCACAAGTTATCTAGAACTATCTAGATTCTGGAACATTTAATTCTCTGTTAAAGCGAAACAGTTGATTGAAGAGATATCATATATAAATTATTATTATATATTATATATATTATTGTTATATAAATTATTATTATTATATATGAATCATGGTAACAAGATCTACCAGCTATAATATATTGGAAGTAAGTTTCTCCTGTAATCCATGGTTTAGTAACTATCGTCAATTGGTGTACATAAAGCAATTATCATTTTCGATAAATTTTCCATTCGACCAATTGCTTTCGATAAATTTTCCGGATCCCGCATTTGTGCACTGCATGTGCATGGTGTGCACTGCATGTGCATGATGTGCACTGCATGTGCATGGTGTGCACTGCATGTGTATGGTGTGCACTGCATGTGCATGGTGTGCACTGCATGTGCATGGTGTGCACTGCATGTGCATGGTGTGCACTGCATGTGCATGGTGTGCACTGCATGTGCATGGTGTGCAGTGCATGTGCATGGTGTGCACTGCATGTGTATGGTGTGCACTGCATGTGCATGGTGTGCACTGCATGTGCATGGTGTGCAGTGCATGTGCATGGTGTGCACTGCATGTGCATGGTGTGCACTGCATGTGTATGGTGTGCACTGCATGTGCATGGTGTGCACTGCATGTGCATGGTGTGCAGTGCATGTGCATGGTGTGCACTGCATGTGCATGGTGTGCACTGCATGTGCATGGTGTGCACTGCATGTGCATGGTGTGCACAGACCTGTACCTTGACACCGCAGCACATTAGAGGTATTTAGAAGGTGTGTGTTAGTGTGTACGTACCTCAACTCAGATAGCACTATCACCTCTATTATTTTATCAGCCTCCTAAAGTACAGCTGTGCAATGCACTTTGGTGATAAAGTACACAGCTGTGCAATGCACTTTGGTGATAAAGTACACAGCTGTGCAATGCACTTTGGTGATAAAGTACACAGCTGTGCAATGCACTTTGGTGATAAAGTACACAGCTGTGCAATGCACTTTGGTGATAAAGTACACAGTTGTGCAATGCACTTTGGTGATAAAGTACACAGTGGTGCAATGCACTTTGGTGATAAAGTGCACAGATGCACTTTGGTGATAAAGTACACGACTATGACAAAATGGCAGAAAATGAGTATTTTTCTCTACCATTACAATATAATTTGTGTAACGAAAAGCTGGGAAATGAAGAATTAAGCATGTCATCACACTAGCAGTCAGCATGTCATCACACTAGCAGTCAGCATGTCATCACACTAACAGTCATCATATCATCACACTAACAGTCATCATGTCATCACACTAACAGTCATCATGTCATCACACTAACAGTCATCATGTCATCACACTAGCAGTCAGCATGTCATCACACTAACAGTCATCATGTCATCACACTAACAGTCATCATGTCATCACACTAGCAGTCATCACGTCATCACACTAGCAGTCAGCATGTCATCACACTAGCAGTCAGCATGTCATCACACTAGCAGTCAGCATGTCATCACACTAGCAGTCATCACGTCATCACACTAGCAGTCAGCATGTCATCACACTAGCAGTCAGCATGTCATCACACTAGCAGTCATCACGTCATCACACTAGCAGTCAGCATGTCATCACACTAGCAGTCAGCATGTCATCACACTAGCTGATACATATCGTACATACAGTGTGTCCTCAAAAAATGTATCCACTGCCATCGAGTATATCTTATTTGTAATCTATATATATATATATATAAATACACTAAATCTGTCTGTGTGTTACTTGGAACAATATTACTCACAAACGGTTAGACCTAGAGACTCGAAAATTTACAACTTTTTAGAAAGTGGTGTCGAATTTAACGTGCTAAAAGGATTTTTCGAAATTCGAACGGGGTTTCGAATTATTAACACTTGATTTATAATGGGATAGACAGGAATTAATTCGACATACTTTCCAGGATATTTTCAGAGACTATCCAGCAGAATGGACTGAAATTTTCTGGAAACCTCCGGCCTATGGCCCTACAGAACACTATTGATTTGTTTAACGAAATTCGAACGGGTTTTTGAATTATTCGAATTTTAAGGTTTAATGGAATACATAGGGATTTAAGTCAAATCGGCAAAAACATGGTGACATATGAAACAAATGAAAAAATAAAATTTGCATTAATTGAATCGAAAAAATATCTACAATATGTAATCATGGTCTACAAAATTGACTGCGTTAATCGTTTTCCGAAATTTTCCAATCATCCCATCAAATTTCAGACAATTTGATTGAATACTTTTTAAGTTATTGAGTTATAAATGGCCTTGACCTTGATCTTTGACCTGATCGCTCCCAAAATCTAAAAAATGGTTCCTGTATATTAACCAATCGTCCCACCAAGTTTCATGCAATATGGTTCAATACTTTTTGAGTTATAAATGACCATGACCTTGACCTTTAACCGAGTCGCTCCCAAAATTCAACCAGCAGGTCAACGGACATTGATCAAACGTTTCAACAAATTTCAGGCAATTTGGTTGAATACTTTTTAAGTTATGCGAATAACAAGATGATAAATAAATAAATAAATGCCGTCAATAATATAAACTTCCCGCATTCTGCGAAGGTAATAACATGAGGCAAACTTATTATTGTTTAAGGTAGTTCCTACTTATTGTTAATTAAGTAGTAACTATGTACTGTAGTAAGGTACTATAAGTATAGCCTTCACACAATATAAATTCACTAATTATCTTTTTCAGTGTATATAATATGTCCTGTGCTTATTTTGTGAGTACAAATTTATATGATTTGCCATTTTAGACTGGTAAGAATGTGACAGATATAACACAAGAGGAGTCAGGTCACCATGCCATGATTCTGTGAGTCAGGTCACCATGCCATGACTCACTGAGTCAGGTCACTATGTCATGACTCAGTGAGTCAAGTCACCATGCCATGATTCTGTGAGTCAGGTCACCATGCCATGACTCACTGAGTCAGGTTACCATGTCATGACTCAGTGAGTCAGGTCACCATGCCATGATTCTGTGAGTCAGGTCACCATGCCATGACTCACTGAGTCAGGTTACCATGTCATGACTCACTGAGTCAGGTCACCATGCCATGATTCTGTGAGTCAGGTCACCATGCCATGACTCAGTGGGTCGGGTTACCATG
This sequence comes from Caprella mutica, assembly GCA_947561585.1. Classification (NCBI taxonomy): domain Eukaryota; kingdom Metazoa; phylum Arthropoda; class Malacostraca; order Amphipoda; family Caprellidae; genus Caprella; species Caprella mutica. The sequence continues at coordinate 29,697 of CANNZV010004496.1, read as the reverse complement.
TCATGACTCAGTGGGTCAGATTACCATGCCATGACTCACTGAGTCAGGTCACCATGCCATGACTCACTGAGTCAAGTCACCATGCCATGACTCAGTGGGTCAGGTTACCATGCCATGACTCAGTGGGTCAGGTCACCATGCCATGACTCAGTGGGTCAGGTTACCATGCCATGACTCAGTGGGTCAGGTTACCATGCCATGACTCATTGGGTCAGGTTACCATGCCATGACTCAGTGGGTCAGGTCACCATGCCATGACTCAGTGGGTCAGGTTACCATGCCATGACTCACAAGCTTTGACCCATTAGGTACTGACCAAAATAAGAAAAATGACCTTCTCTTCTACCACCTGCCGCTAATAACAGTCTAGCAGCACTTGGCAATAATGCTGCTAGTAACTATCTAGCAACACTAGGTAATAATGCTGTTAGTAACTATCTAGCAGCACTAGGCAATAATGCTGCTAGTAACTATCTAGCAACACTAGGCAATAATGCTGCTAATAACTATCTAGCAGCACTTGGCAATAATGCTGCTAGTAACTATCTAGCAACACTAGGCAATAAGGCTGCTAATAACTATCTAGCAGCACTTGGCAATAATGCTGCTAGTGACTATCTAGCAACACTAGGCAATAATGCTGCTAATAACTATCTAGCAGCACTTGGTAATAATGCTGCTAGCAACTATCTAGCAACACTAGGCAATAATGCTGTTAGTAACTATCTAGCAGCACTAGGCAATAATGCTGCTAGTAACTATCTAGCAGCACTTGGCAATAATGCTGCTAGTAACTATCTAGCAGCACTTGGCAATAATGCTGCTAGTAACTATCTAGCAGCACTTGGCAATAATGCTGCTAGTAACTATCTAGCAGCACTAGGCAATAATGCTGCTAGTAACTATCTAGCAACACTAGGCAATAATGCTGCTAATAACTATCTAGCAGCACTTGGCAATAATGCTGCTAGTAACTATCTAGCAACACTAGGCAATAAGGCTGCTAATAACTATCTAGCAGCACTTGGCAATAATGCTGCTAGTGACTATCTAGCAACACTAGGCAATAATGCTGCTAATAACTATCTAGCAGCACTTGGCAATAATGCTGCTAGTAACTATCTAGCAACACTAGGCAATAATGCTGTTAGTAACTATCTAGCAGCACTAGGCAATAATGCTGCTAGTAACTATCTAGCAGCACTTGGCAATAATGCTGCTAGTAACTATCTAGAAGCACTTGGCAATAATGCTGCTATAATAACTGTCTAGCAGCACTTGGCAATAATGCTGCTAGTAACTATCTAGCAGCACTTGGCAATAATGCTGCTAATAACTATCTAGCAGCACTTGGCAATAATGCTGCTAGTAATTATCTAGCAGCACTTGGCAATAATGCTGCTAATAACTATCTAGCAGCACTTGGCAATAATGCTGCTAGTAACTATCTAGCAGCACTTGGCAATAATGCTGCTAGTAACTATCTAGCAGCACTTGGCAATAATGCTGCTAATAACTATCTAGCAGCACTTGGCAATAATGCTGCTAGTAACTATCTAGCAGCACTTGGCAATAATGCTGCTAATAACTATCTAGCAGCACTTGGCAATAATGCTTCTAATAACTATCTAGCAGTACTTGGCAATAATGCTGCTAATAACTATCTAGCAGCACTTGGAAATAGTGATGCTAATAACTATCTAGCAGCACTTGGCAATAATGCTGCTAGTAACTATCAAGCAGCACTTGGCAATAATGCTGCTAATGACTATCTAGCAGCACTTGGCAATAATACTGCTAATAACTATCTAGCAGCACTAGGCAATATTGCTGCTAATAACTATCTAGCAGCACTTGGCAATAATGCTGCTAGTAACTATCTAGCAACACTTGGCAATAATGCTGCAAATAAATATCTAGCAGCACTTGGCAATAATGCTGCTAATAACTATCTAGCAGCACTTGGCAATAATGCTGCTAGTAACTATCTAGCAGCACTTGGCAATAGTGCTGCTAATAACTATCTAGCAGCACTTGGCAATAGTGCTGCTAATAACTATCTAGCAGCACTTGGCAATAATGCTGCTAGTAACTATCTAGCAGCACTTGGCAATAATGCTGCTAATAACTATCTAGCAGCATTAGGCAATAGTGCTGCTAATAACTATCTAGCAATACTAGGCAATAATGCTGCTAGTAACTATCTAGCAGCACTTGGCAATAATGCTTTTAATGACTATCTAGCAGCACTTGGCAATAATACTGCTAATAACTATCTAGCAGCACTAGGCAATAATGCTGCTAATAACTATCTAGCAGCACTTGGCAATAATGCTGCTAGTAACTATCTAGCAACACTTGGCAATAATGCTGCTAATAAATATCTAGCAGCACTTGGCAATAATGCTGCTAATATCTATCTAGCAGCACTTGGCAATAATGCTGCTAGTAACTATCTAGCAGCACTTGGCAATAATGCTGCTAATAACTATCTAGCAGCACTTGGCAATAATGCTGCTAGTAACTATCTATCAGCACTTGGCAATAATGCTGCTAGTAACTATCTAGCAGCACTTGGCAATAATGCTGCTAGTAACTATCTAGCAGCACTCGGCAATAATGCTGCTAATAACTATCTAGCAGCATTAGGCAATAGTGCTGCTAATAACTATCTAGCAACACTAGGCAATAATGCTGCTAGTAACTATCTAGCAGCACTTGGCAATAATGCTGCAAGTAACTATCTAGCAGCACTTGGCAATAATGCTGCTAATAACTATCTAGCAGCATTAGGCAATAGTGCTGCTAATAACTATCTAGCAACACTAGGCAATAATGCTGCTAGTAACTATCTAGCAGCACTTGGCAATTATGCTGCTAGTAACTATCTAGCAGCACTTGGCAATAATGCTGCTAGTAACTATCTAGCAGCACTTGGCAATAATGCTGCTAATAACTATCTAGCAGCACTTGGCAATAATACTGCTAATAACTATCTAGCAGCACTAGGCAATAATGCTGCTAATAACTATCTAGCAGCACTTGGCAATAATGCTGCTAGTAACTATCTAGAAGCACTTGGCAATAATGCTGCTAATAACTGTCTAGCAGCACTTGGCAATAATGCTGCTAGTAACTATCTAGCAGCACTTGGCAATAATGCTGCTAATAACTATCTAGCAGCACTTGGCAATAATGCTGCTAGTAATTATCTAGCAGCACTTGGCAATAATGCTGCTAATAACTATCTAGCAGCACTTGGCAATAATGCTGCTAGTAACTATCTAGCAGCACTTGGCAATAATGCTGCTAGTAACTATCTAGCAGCACTTGGCAATAATGCTGCTAATAACTATCTAGCAGCACTTGGCAATAATGCTGCTAGTAACTATCTAGCAGCACTTGGCATTAATGCTGCTAATAACTATCTAGCAGCACTTGGCAATAATGCTTCTAATAACTATCTAGCAGTACTTGGCAATAATGCTGCTAATAACTATCTAGCAGCACTTGGCAATAGTGCTGCTAATAACTATCTAGCAGCACTTGGCAATAATGCTGCTAGTAACTATCAAGCAGCACTTGGCAATAATGCTGCTAATGACTATCTAGCAGCACTTGGCAATAATACTGCTAATAACTATCTAGCAGCACTAGGCAATATTGCTGCTAATAACTATCTAGCAGCACTTGGCAATAATGCTGCTAGTAACTATCTAGCAACACTTGGCAATAATGCTGCTAATAAATATCTAGCAGCACTTGGCAATAATGCTGCTAGTAACTATCTAGCAGCACTTGACAATAATGCTGCTAGTAACTATCTAGCAGCACTTGGCAATAATGCTGCTAGTAACTATCTAGCAGCACTTGGCAATAATGCTGCTAGTAACTATCTAGCAGCACTTGGCAATAATGCTGCTAATAACTATCTAGTAGCATTAGGCAATAGTGCTGCTAATAACTATCTAGCAACACTAGGCAATAATGCTGCTAGTAACTATCTAGCAGCACTTGGCAATAATGCTGCTAGTAACATTCTAGCAGCACTTGACAATAATGCTGCTAGTAACTATCTAGCAGCACTTGGCAATAATGCTGCTAGTAACTATCTAGAAGCACTTGGCAATAATGCTGCTAATAACTGTCTAGCAGCAATTGGCAATAATGCTGCTAGTAACTATCTAGCAGCACTTGGCAATAATGCTGCTAGTAACTATCTAGCAGCACTTGGCAATAATGCTGCTAATAACTATCTAGCAGCATTAGGCAATAGTGCTGCTAATAACTATCTAGCAACACTAGGCAATAATGCTGCTAGTAACTATCTAGCAGCACTTGGCAATAATGCTGCTAATGACTATCTAGCAGCACTTGGCAATAATACTGCTAATAACTATCTAGCAGCACTAGGCAATAATGCTGCTAATAACTATCTAGCAGCACTTGGCAATAATGCTGCTAGTAATTATCTAGCAACACTTGGCAATAATGCTGCTAATAAATATCTAGCAGCACTTGGCAATAATGCTGCTAATATCTATCTAGCAGCACTTGGCAATAATGCTGCTAGTAACTATCTAGCAGCACTTGGCAATAATGCTGCTAATAACTATCTAGCAGCACTTGGCAATAATGCTGCTTGTAACTATCTAGCAGCACTTGGCAATAATGCTGCTAGTAACTATCTAGGAGCACTTGGCAATAATGCTGCTAGTAACTATCTAGCAGCACTTGGCAATAATGCTGCTAATAACTATCTAGCAGCATTAGGCAATAGTGCTACTAATAACTATCTAGCAACACTAGGCAATAATGCTGCTAGTAACTATCTAGCAGCACTTGGCAATTATGCTGCTAGTAACTATCTAGCAGCACTTGGCAATAATGCTGCTAATAACCATCTAGCAGCATTAGGCAATAGTGCTGCTAATAACTATCTAGCAACACTAGGCAATAATGCTGCTAGTAACTATCTAGCAGCACTCGGCAATTATGCTGCTAGTAACTATCTAGCAGCACTTGGCAATAATGCTGCTAGTAACTATCTAGCAGCACTTGGCAATAATGCTGCTAATAACTATCTAGCAGCATTAGGCAATAGTGCTGCTAATAACTATCTAGCAACACTAGGCAATAATGCTGCTAGTAACTATCTAGCAGCACTTGGCAATAATGCTGCTAGTAACTATCTAGCAGCTCTAGGCAATAGTGCTGCTAATAACTATCAAGCAGCACTAGGCAATAGTTCTGCTGATAACTATCTAGCAGCACTTGGCAATAATGCTGCTAGTAACTATCTAGCAGCACTAGGCAATAGTGCTGCTAATAACTATCTAGCAGTACTTGGCAATAATGTTGCTAATAACTATCTAGCAGCACTTGGCAATAATGCTGCTAGTAACTATCTAGCAGCACTTGGCAATAGTGCTGCTAATAACTATCTAGCAGCACTTGGCAATAATGCTGCTAATAACTATCTAGCAGCACACTATCTAACAGCACTAGGCAATAGTGCTGCTAATAACTATCTAGCAGCACTTGGCAATAATGCTGCTAGTAACTATCTAGCAGCAGTAGGCAATAGTGCTGCTAATAACTATCTAGCAGCACTTGGCAATAATGCTGCTAATAATTATCTAGCACCACTAGGCAATAATGCTGCTAATAACTATCTAGCAGCACTTGGCAATAATGCTGCTAATAACTATCTAGCAGCACTAGGCAATAGTGCTGCTAATAACTATCTAGCAGCACTTGGCAATAATGCTGCTAATAACTGTCTAGCAGCACTTGGCAATAATGCTGCTAATAACTATCTAGCAGCACTAGGCAATAATGCTGCTAATAACTATCTAGCAGCACTAGGCAATAGTGCTGCTAATAACTATCGAGCAGCAATTGGCAATAATGCTGCTAATAATTATATAGCAGCACTAGGCAATAATGTTGCTAATAACTATCTAGCAGCACTTGGCAATAATGCTGCTAGTAACTATCTAGCAGCACTAGGCAATAGTGCTGCTAATAACTATCTAGCAGCACTAGGCAATAATGCTGCTAATAACTATCTAGCAGCACTTGGCAATAATGCTGCTAATAACTATCTAGCAGCACTTGGCAATAGTGCTGCTAGTAACTATCTAGCAGCACTTGGCAATAATGCTGCTAGTAATTATCTAGCAGCACTTGGCAATAGTGCTCCGACTAACGAAAGTTAGTGGTGATGGTAGGAATTAAAATACACTGTAGTTATTATTTACATTTAGTGAGTTAAGATATTTCAATGTAAAATATTAAAAAAAATCTGTGGCGTTAAATACTTTCAATGTGGTAAAAATCTGCATCTAGTAATGATGTCATCACTAGCATTAGTAAAGACAATGATGTCATCACTGTAGTTAATTAATGGTTCACAGTTCACTAAATCACAGTCACTAAATCACAGTTCACTAAATCACAGTCACTAAATCACAGTCACTAAATCACAGTCACTTAATCACAGTCACTTAATCACAGTCACTAAATCACAGTAATATCATAAACTCTAAGAAAGTAACATAATATTTTATGTATTTTTTTTTTCTACATACGATCATTTAATTATTTCGATAGTACGCGAGTTTATAAATTAAATTTAGTTAAGAAAATGACTATTGGTATGAATAATAGTTTTATTTTCTTACATCACATTAAAAAACAATTAAATGAAAACTGCACAATTAGTTATAGTCATATAGTTACCATCAAGTTGACCATTTGTTCATTATTTTGCTTTACAAACACAATGTTATGATTGAAATGAAATGAACAATGGAGCTATTTTCTATAGTCAGTTTCTTTGGAATTTCATATCATTTGAATTATAAAACAAAGGAGAATAGAAAGCAATCTAGAGTTCATTTAATAGTTTTCAGAATATGAGTAAATTGCAGTGTAACCCAATGATTGAACACTGTACATGTACATATGTGTGCTGTCGCACCATTCAACGCGAGAACGCTCACCGCCAGGCGACTCGTATGTTATATTTGTAGTATAATAATTGTATCAATTTAAAAATTTAAGTCTAAGTGCGCGGTCCTAAGAGGGAGGAGAGGGGAAGTGAATAAGTCAAAGAATAGTTTTTTATATATATTAATAAATGATACGAGAGTAAAGCATGAATCACGCAGCGAATTGTCCAGCGGCGAGATGTCCTAGCACCCATACACACTGTATATAATAATATTATTAATAGGCTTCACCAACATATGAAGAGCAAGATTCTACAACAAGCCTCTACATGGCTAGTAAATACACTAAAAAGTTCACACGCCGGATATAGTGTAACAGCCAGATAGAGTGAGTTTGTTCCGTGACTACGTAGCAATAGATTAGCAGGGATGGAAAGCTATGGATTAAAACAACTAATTAGAATAGGAGACGCAAAGTAATACGTTAATTACCATTTAACTTTAGGCAATATGAAAGGTAAGTCAGATGTAGATCTGGTGACAGTACTGACAGCTAATGTAGATCTGGTGACAGTACTGACAGATAATGTAGATCTGGTGACAGTACTGACAGCTAATGTAGATCTGGTGACAGTACTGACAGCTAATGTAGATCTGGTAACAGTACTGACAGATAATGTAGATCTGGTGACAGTACTGACAGCTAATGTAGATCTGGTGACAGTACTGACAGATAATGTAGATCTGGTGACAGTACTGACAGCTAATGTAGATCTGGTGACAGTACTGACAGCTAATGTAGATCTGGTGACAGTACTGACAGCTAATGTAGATCTGGTAACAGTACTGACAGATAATGTAGATCTGGTGACAGTACTGACAGCTAATGTAGATCTGGTGACAGTACTGACAGATAATGTAGATCTGGTGACAGTACTGACAGCTAATGTAGATCTGGTGACAGTACTGACAGCTAATGTAGATCTGGTGACAGTACTGACAGATAATGTAGATCTGGTGACAGTACTGACAGCTAATGTAGATCTGGTGACAGTACTGACAGCTAATGTAGATCTGGTGACAGTACTGACAGCTAATGTAGATCTGGTGACAGTACTGACAGCTAATGTAGATCTGGTGACAGTACTGACAGCTAATGTAGATCTGGTGACAGTGCTGACAGATAATGTAAATCTGGAGACAGTACTGACAGCTAATGTAGATCTGGTGACAGTACTGACAGCTAATGTAGATCTGGTGACAGTGCTGACAGATAATGTAGATCTGGAGACAGTACTGACAGCTAATGTAGATCTGGTGACAGTACTGACAGCTAATGTAGATCTGGTGACAGTACTGACAGCTAATGTAGATCTGGTGACAGTACTGACAGCTAATGTAGATCTGGTGACAGTACTGACAGCTAATGTAGATCTGGTGACAGTACTGACAGCTAATGTAGATCTGGTGACAGTACTGACAGCTAATGTAGATCTGGTGACAGTACTGACAGCTAATGTAGATCTGGTGACAGTACTGACAGCTAATGTAGATCTGGTGACAGTGCTGACAGATAATGTAGATCTGGAGACAGTACTGACAGCTAATGTAGATCTGGTGACAGTACTGACAGCTAATGTAGATCTGGTGACAGTACTGACAGATAATGTAGATCTGGTGACAGTACTGACAGCTAATGTAGATCTGGTGACAGTACTGACAGCTAATGTAGATCTGGTGACAGTACTGACAGATAATGTAGATCTGGTGACAGTACTGACAGCTAATGTAGATCTGGTGACAGTACTGACAGCTAATGTAGATCTGGTGACAGTACTGACAGATAATGTAGATCTGGTGACAGTACTGACAGCTAATGTAGATCTTGTGACAGTACTGACAGCTAATGTAGATCTGGTGACAGTACTGACAGATAATGTAGATCTGGTGACAGTACTGACAGCTAATGTAGATCTAGTGACAGTACTGACAGCTAATGTAGATCTGGTGACAGTACTGACAGCTAATGTAGATCTGGTGACAGTGCTGACAGATAATGTAGATCTGGTGACAGTGCTGACAGATAATGTAGATCTGGTGACAGTGCTGACAGATAATGTAGATCTGGTGACAGTGCTGACAGATAATGTAGATCTGGTGACAGTACTGACAGGTAATGTTGATCTGGTGACAGTACTGACAGCTAATGTAGATCTGGTGACAGTACTGACAGCTAATATAGATCTGGTGACAGTACTGACAGCTAATGTAGATCTGGTGACAGTACTGACAGCTAATGTAGATCTGGTGACAGTACTGACAGCTAATGTAGATCTGGTGACAGTACTGACAGCTAATGTAGATCTGGTGACAGTGCTGACAGATAATGTAGATCTGGTGACAGTGCTGACAGATAATGTAGATCTGGTGACAGTACTGACAGGTAATGTTGATCTGGTGACAGTACTGACAGCTAATGTAGATCTGGTGACAGTACTGACAGCTAATGTAGATCTGGTGACAGTACTGACAGCTTATGTAGATCTGGTGACAGTACTGACAGCTAATGCAGATCTGGTGACAGTACTGACAGCTAATGTAGATCTGGTGACAGTACTGACAGGTTATGAGGCGCCTGGTGGTTACCAGTACCATCACCTGAAGACTACTAAGGCCAGTCCACATCCGCTAAAAAAGAGTCACTCAATTAATTAGCTATGTTACTAACACTACTAACTAATGACAGTACTAAAGAAACAACCAAAGCATTGCTTCAGCTGATCGCTATTAAGGCTGGTTTGAGCGAGTCCCTCGTACTGCTGAGACAATAGTACTTTGTACCAAAGTGAAGACTTGTAGGAAATGGTAGGACAGAAAATAAAACAGGGCGGGGAGAGGGGGTAACACTCACCAGTCACTCACCCTCACATATTTTTCCATTTTTTCTTTCATTTTTAATAATGGCTTCCATTTCTCTTTGTTTGTTAAATAAAAAACATAAATAAGAGAGGAAAGAAATAAAGAGTAAGAAGACCATTTATATCATATATATTATATATTGCTATACGATATGACATATAATCCTATATCATTATGCGATGATATGTTATATCTTCAGTAACGTTATTTTGTTCTTTTTTTCAGTGTGCTTATAATATCTACCAATTAAATGATATTATATTAGTTATTGACTTCATTCAGATACATCACAATCTACAGAGTGAAGACAAACTACTTAGACAATTTTAAAATGTGATATTTCCATAAATAGCTAATAAAACTGTGAAATATTTCAGATTATATTTGGCAAAAAGTTTTTTAACATTAGTTCAAATTTCATTCAATGTGATCACATGAGGCATGAATTACACGATCAAATCTGTTACGTAAATCTTCTGTTGCTTCACGCAGGGTTCATAAGGCATTTTGTCCAATGCTTTCTCGAGGTTACGCTTCAGAGCTCCAATTGACCCAAAAGAAGAAGCACGGGCACCTGCTTCGAAAAGAGACTAAACACAAAAACCATCGGGTTCAAGTCAGGTCATGAGGGTCAGTACCACATGAGCTCTTCTTGCTTCAGAAACGTGGAGAGTGGTCCTAAGACGTGTGACGGTCTTGTTGGTATTTCTTTGAAGTGTCTTTTGGCTTCTTGAAATGAAGGTGTCAAAATCTTCTCAATGAACGAATTTCTAATCACTTTTGCACCTTTTGGAACAAAACTGAGAGGAGATTTCCATGTTTTGGATGAACAGAAGAAGGTTTCTGACGTCTGAGAACTGTCAGTCATGAAGGATAGGATGGTTTTGTTCGTGTCCGTACCTGCCTTCAATCTCTGCTCTAGCCAGTCTCTTTTCATTTTGTAAGTGTGTGAGATGCATGGAGTTTGTTTCTTGAGAGGCGAGACTTCAACAAATCCGTCTACGAAGTTTCTTAGAGAGCTATGATTTACAGTTTACTACACTGTTAGGAGAGTAATAATTAAAAAAGGTGCTCAAGACAGTCCTCGAAGTGGAAGGATCTAAAGAGTTAGAAGAGGAGAATGTGACTGAGAAGACAATGAGCCACAATTTACTATCTTAGAGTTTGTTTTGGTGCACGTTTATCACTCATACTTGGTATTAAATAAAAATAATGTTAAATAAATTATGAAATCTGAAATAGAAGGCAAGTTGTACTTCATGACACTAAAAACGTAGCACCCATTAGTATTTAACAGTCATTACATTGAATAGTAAGATTTATCCATGGACTTAATTAGCACAATACAATGATAATAAGAACACAAACTATAGAACTGTATATACTATATACTCTGAATAGAACGCATGGTATAATAGTATACCTACACCTTCATAGTACTATTATATCTACACCTTCATAGTACTATTATACCTACACCTTCATAGTACTATTATACCTACACCTTCATAGTACTATTATACCTACACCTACCACATAGTATTATTATACCTACACCTACACCTACCACATAGTATTATTATACCTACACCTTCATAGTACTATTATACCTACACCTTCATAGTACTATTATACCTACACCTTCATAGTACTATTATATCTACACCTTCATAGTACTATTATACCTACACCTTCATAGTACTATTATACCTACACCTACCACATAGTATTATTATACCTACACCTACACCTACCACATAGTATTATTATACCTACACCTTCATAGTACTATTATACCTACACCTTCATAGTACTATTATACCTACACCTTCATAGTACTATTATATCTACACCTTCATAGTACTATTATACCTACACCTTCATAGTACTATTATATCTACACCTTCATAGTACTATTATACCTACACCTACCACATAGTATTATTATACCTACACCTACACCTACCACATAGTATTATTATACCTACACCTACCACATAGTATTATTATACCTACACCTACACCTACCACATAGTACTATTATACCTACACCTACCACATAGTATTATTATACCTACACCTACCACATAGTATTATTATACCTACACCTACACCTACCACATAGTACTATTATACCTACACCTACCACATAGTATTATTATACCTACACCTACACCTACCACATAGTACTATTATACCTACACCTACCACATAGTATTATTATACCTACACCTACACCTACCACAAAGTACTATTATACCTACACCTACCACATAGTATTATTATACCTACACCTACACCTACCACATAGTATTATTATACCTACACCTACCACATAGTATTATTATACCTACACCTACACCTACCACATAGTACTATTATACCTACACCTACCACATAGTATTATTATACCTACACCTACACCTACCACATAGTACTATTATACCTACACCTACCACATAGTATTATTATACCTACACCTACACCTACCACAAAGTACTATTATACCTACACCTACCACATAGTATTATTATACCTACACCTACACCTACCACATAGTACTATTATACCTACACCTACCACATAGTATTATTATACCTACACCTACACCTACCACATAGTATTATTATACCTACACCTACCACATAGTACTATTATACCTACACCTACCACATAGTATTATTATACCTACACCTACACCTACCACATAGTACTATTATACCTACACCTACCACATAGTATTATTATACCTACACCTACACCTACCACATAGTATTATTATACCTAAACCTACCACATAGTACTATTATACCTACACCTACACCTACCACATAGTACTATTATACCTACACCTACCACATAGTATTATTATACCTACACCTACACCTACCACATAGTATTATTATACCTACACCTACCACATAGTACTATTATACCTACACCTACCACATAGTATTATTATACCTACACCTACACCTACCACATAGTACTATTATACCTACACCTACCACATAGTATTATTATACCTACACCTACACCTACCACATAGTATTATTATACCTAAACCTACCACATAGTACTATTATACCTACACCTACCACATAGTAATATTATACCTACACCTACCACATAGTACTATTATACCTACACCTACCACATAGTATTATTATACCTACACCTACCACATAGTATTATTATACCTACACCTACACCTACCACATAGTACTATTATACCTACACCTACCACATAGTATTATTATACCTACACCTACACCTACCACATAGTATTATTATACCTACACCTACCACATAGTACTATTATACCTACACCTACCACATAGTATTATTATACCTACACCTACACCTACCACATAGTACTATTATACCTACACCTACCACATAGTATTATTATACCTACACCTACACCTACCACATAGTATTATTATACCTAAACCTACCACATAGTACTATTATACCTACACCTACCACATAGTAATATTATACCTACACCTACCACATAGTACTATTATACCTACACCTACCACATAGTATTATTATACCTACACCTACCACATAGTACTATTATACCTACACCTACCACATAGTAATATTATACCTACACCTACCACATGGTATTCACAGTAGATCATACCTACCACATAGTATTCGCAATAGATCATACCTACCACATAGTATTCACAATAGATCATACCTACCACATAGTATTCGCAATAGATCATACCTACCACATATAGTATTCACAATAGATTATACCTACCACATAGTATTCGCAATAGATCATACCTACCACATACCACATAGTATTCACAGTAGATTATACCTACCACATATAGTATTCACAGTAGATTATACCTACCACATAGTATTCACAATAGATTATACCTACCACATATAGTATTCACAGTATATTATACCTACCACATATAGTATTCACAATAGATTATACCTACCACATAGTATTCACAGTAGATTATACCTACCACATAGTATTCACAGTAGATTATACCTACCACATAGTATTCACAATAGATTATACCTACCACATAGTATTCACAATAGATTATACCTACCACATATAGTATTCACAGTAGATTATACCTACCACATAGTATTCACAGTAGATTATACCTACCACATATAGTATTCACAATAGATTATACCTACCACATATAGTATTAACAATAGATTATACCTACCACATAGTATTCACAGTAGATTATACCTACCACATAGTATTCACAGTAGATTATACCTACCACATATAGTATTCACAATAGATTATACCTACCACATAGTATTCACAGTAGATTATACCTACCACATATAGTATTCACAATAGATTATACCTACCACATATAGTATTAACAATAGATTATACCTACCACATAGTATTCACAATAGATTATACCTACCACATATAGTATTCACAGTAGATTATACCTACCACATATAGTATTCACAATAGATTATACCTACCACATAGTATTCACAGTAGATTATACCTACCACATAGTATTCACAGTAGATTATACCTACCACATAGTATTCACAATAGATTATACCTACCACATAGTATTCACAATAGATTATACCTACCACATATAGTATTCACAGTAGATTATACCTACCACATAGTATTCACAGTAGATTATACCTACCACATATAGTATTCACAATAGATTATACCTACCACATATAGTATTAACAATAGATTATACCTACCACATAGTATTCACAGTAGATTATACCTACCACATAGTATTCACAGTAGATTATACCTACCACATATAGTATTCACAATAGATTATACCTACCACATAGTATTCACAGTAGATTATACCTACCACATATAGTATTCACAATAGATTATACCTACCACATATAGTATTAACAATAGATTATACCTACCACATAGTATTCACAATAGATTATACCTACCACATATAGTATTCACAGTAGATTATACCTACCACATAGTATTCACAGTAGATTATACCTACCACATAGTATTCACAGTAGATTATACCTACCACATAGTATTCACAGTAGATTATACCTACCACATATAGTATTCACAATAGATTATACCTACCACATAGTATTCACAGTAGATTATACCTACCACATAGTATTCACAGTAGATTATACCTACCACATAGTATTCACAATAGATTATACCTACCACATAGTATTCACAATAGATTATACCTACCACATATAGTATTCACAGTAAATTATACCTACCACATAGTATTAACAATAGATTATACCTACCACATAGTATTCACAATAGATTATACCTACCACATATAGTATTCACAGTAGATTATACCTACCACATAGTATTCACAGTAGATTATACCTACCACATAGTATTCACAGTAGATTATACCTACCACATAGTATTAACAATAGATTATACCTACCACATAGTATTCACAATAGATTATACCTACCACATATAGTATTCACAGTAGATTATACCTACCACATAGTATTAACAATAGATTATACCTACCACATAGTATTCACAATAGATTATACCTACCACATATAGTATTCACAGTAGATTATACCTACCACATAGTATTCACAGTAGATTATACCTACCACATATAGTATTCACAGTAGATTATACCTACCACATAGTATTAACAATAGATTATACCTACCACATAGTATTCACAATAGATTATACCTACCACATATAGTATTCACAGTAGATTATACCTACCACATAGTATTCACAATAGATTATACCTACCACATAGCATTCACAGTAGATTATACCTACCACATATAGTATTCACAATAGATTATACCTACCACATAGTATTCACAGTAGATTATACCTACCACATAGTATTAACAATAGATTATACCTACCACATATAGTATTCACAGTAGATTATACCTACCACATAGTATTAACAATAGATTATACCTACCACATAGTATTCACAATAGATTATACCTACCACATATAGTATTCACAGTAGATTATACCTACCACATAGTATTCACAATAGATTATACCTACCACATATAGTATTCACAGTAGATTATACCTACCACATTGTATTCACAATAGATTATACCTACCACATAGTATTCACAGTAGATTATACCTACCACATATAGTATTCACAATAGATTATACCTACCACATAGTATTCACAGTAGATTATACCTACCACATAGTATTCACAGTAGATTATACCTACCACATAGTATTAACAATAGATTATACCTACCACATAGTATTCACAATAGATTATACCTACCACATATAGTATTCACAGTAGATTATACCTACCACATAGTATTAACAATAGATTATACCTATCACATAGTATTCACAATAGATTATACCTACCACATATAGTATTCACAGTAGATTATACCTACCACATAGTATTCACAGTAGATTATACCTACCACATATAGTATTCACAGTAGATTATACCTACCACATAGTATTAACAATAGATTATACCTACCACATAGTATTCACAATAGATTATACCTACCACATAGTATTCACAATAGATTATACCTACCACATAGTATTCACAGTAGATTATACCTACCACATATAGTATTCACAATAGATTATACCTACCACATAGTATTCACAGTAGATTATACCTACCACATATAGTATTCACAATAGATTATACCTACCACATAATTATAGTATTCACAGTAGATTATACCTAGAAATGTAACACTGTAAGTTATAGAATAAATCTAAGATCAATAATGGCTGTTTAAAATACACTGTATATATCATATAGACCAGTACAAACACACTCACACTGTACACACGAGTCCACACACGTGTTGTTATTGCTCAATGTAATACACACAGTTATTGCATAACAATCGAGTAGCAAGAATAATGCTTGTTGCTATTTACAATATTATTCATTTGTAATCGTGCAAGAACTATAAAAACAAAAAATCTTGCTGCAAATTAATATTATATTATGTACATACAATGTGTAAAGAAACGGTGAAGAACATACACACACACTATTCTTTGAGTATTGCACATAGGTAGTTGTTACAATCTATGTCACAATTAATGATATAACGATGTGGCGCAATGTTAGGGCAGCTGAAAAATAACGACACTTTTTGATGAAGTAAATCATTCATAACTAACTAACAAACTAACTAATTCACAAACCAATAACTGTCTCTGTATAATGAACATGAAAGTCGCTAACAGTCAAATAAAATGCCGTTAATGTATCACTACTTAATGAAGTTCAAATCAATACATAATTATCGGTGACCGGTATATTCCACCCCACTTTACGGGTAAGGTTGTGTTAGTTATAAATATTATTCATTTATTAATATTTATAAAATACTAGGTAATCTGTATTTCAAATTGTTTCATTAATGTCAACATATTAAAAATGTTGTTGGTCAATCACAAGCTGTATATTTTTCACTACACATGTGATAGAACAGCAGAAAGAAAAGTTGTGTGAACGCACTTTATCAGTTGGGATATTTTGATTTTCAATCACAAGCTGATTATCTACACTATCGCCAACACAACAACGATATTGACTGTAAGATGATGTCATATAGAACAGCTTGTTATTTATATTAAATTTTCAAATTGATATTTTGACTTTAAGTAAAATTGGTGTTATATGGTTTTTGTCTGAAGGCTGTTTAATACACCGGGGGTATTTTACATGTTTTTTTTTCGACTAGGAGGTTTTCAATAGAGAGATGGGGATTATCGCACAGGGTTTGAAAACTGAGGAGATTATTGAGTGTTTTTACATGAAGAGATTTTAACCACGGGAGTTTTTTTTCTTAGAATCCAAAACATGGACTTGAATGCATAAAACGAAGCTCTCCACATCTCTCCCACCTATTGTTGTAAGAGCATATACTGCAGTTTCATGTTAAGAAGGAATTAATATAAACTTGCTCAACTTGTAAACTTTGAAATAAACTGCCATATTATGAATAATTGTATTTTTGTCTATTAGGATAAAATTTCAATCGACTTGAGCTACCGTTAAATATTGTCCAAATGTCTCAGGATATCGTCTGAGTGACTTAAGTAGTATTTAACAAATGACCATCTAATTATAAGATTTTGGCTTTTATTTTCACCCAAATGAGCATTGTCACAGGAGTGGAATATACCGGGGTGGAATATACCTGGGGTGGAATATAACGGGGTGGAATATACCTGGGATGGAATATAACGGGGTGGAATATACCTGGGATGGAATATACCTGGGGTGGAATATACCTGGGGTGGAATATACCGGGGTGGAATATAACGGGGTGGAATATACCTGGGATGGAATATAACGGGGTGGAATATACCTGGGATGGAATATACCGGGGTGGAATATACCGGGATGGAATATACCGGGGTGGAATATACCGGAGTGGAATATACCTGGGATGGAATATAACGGGGTGGAATATACCTGGGATGGAATATACCTGGGATGGAATATAACGGGGTGGAATATACCTGGGATGGAATATACCGGGGTGGAATATACCTGGGTGGAATATACCGGGGTGGAATATACAGGGGTGGAATATACCGGGGTGGAATATACCGGGGTGGAATATACCTGGGTTGGAATATACCTGGGGTGGAATATACCGGGGTGGAATATACCTGGGGTGGAATATACCGGGGTGGAATATACCGG
Source organism: Caprella mutica (assembly GCA_947561585.1). NCBI lineage: Eukaryota > Metazoa > Arthropoda > Malacostraca > Amphipoda > Caprellidae > Caprella > Caprella mutica. Next base: position 11,096 of record CANNZV010004496.1, on the reverse strand, counting down.
GGTGGAATATACCGGGGTGGAATATACCTGGGGTGGAATATAGCGGGGTGGAATATACAGGGGTAGAATATACCGGGGTGGAGTATACCGGGGTGGAATATAACGGGGTGGAATATAACGGGGTGGAATATAACGGGGTGGAATATAACGGGGTGGAATATAACGGGGTGGAATATACCTGGGATGGAATATAACGGGGTGGAATATACCGGGGTGGAATATACCTGGGGTGGAATATACCGGGGTGGAATATACCGGGGTGGAATATACCTGGGTGGAATATACCGGGGTGGAATATACAGGGGTGGAATATACCTAGAACCATAATTACCCATAAGATTTTATCGTCTGTGCCAGTCAATGGAAGCGTTTGGCAACTTATTTATCGCAGCTGCATTGTGTTTATTTATCTAATGCACTATGCACCATTATATTATATTTATGTCACGATATCAATGTTATCTGAAAAATATACATCTCTATTAATAGATACTATTTCTGAAGTGTTTATAACAAAAAAGATTAGTAACGTAACCGGAACATAACTATGGCTACTAATTTATTTTTCTTTTCATCCAAAGAAAGTAACTTAAATAACACAACCAGAGATCCAATACATTTCAGAGCTGTGAAGATGGTACACCAATTAGGTGTGCGGACAACTGCCATTCGACAAACTGCCATGGGGACAACTGCCATTCGACAAACTGCCATGCGGACAACTGCCATGCGGACAACTGCCACGCGGACAACTGCCATGCGACAAACTGCCATGCGGACAACTTCCATGGGGACAACTGCCATGCGGACAACTGCCATGGGGACAACTGCCATGGGGACAACTGTCATGCGGACAACTGCCATGCGACAAACTGCCCTGAGGACAACTGCCATGCGGACAACTGCCATGCGGACAACTTCCATGGGGACAACTGCCATGCGGACAACTGCCATGAAGACAACTGCCATGAGGACAACTGCCATGGAGACAACTGCCATGGGGACAACTGCCATGCGGACAACTGCCATGCGACAAACTGCCATGTGGACAACAGCCATGCATACAAACTGCCATGCGGACAACAGCCATGGGGACAACTTCCATGGGGACAACTGATATGCGGATAACTGCCATGCGACAAACTGCCATGCGGACAACTGCCATGCAGTATATTATAATTTTATATTGGGTGAATTGTAATGCACTTGTAAACTTAACCTTTCTTGGAAATAATTTGACGTGAAATATATTATTATCTTAACCTAAAAATAAAGTATAATATTAATCGTATAGTCCGAAATTGTGCATAAAGAAGTATAAAAATTAATATTGACGGTAGATTCAGAATTTAAAGTTGAAGTATACTAAATACACTTCTTATTTAAATCATATTTAACACATTTAGCTCCTTTAACAAAATCTATAGATGCAAAACTTTCTTTTCAAACATTTCAAAATACAAACAATAGTACAAACACAAGCTTTACAGGTCAAAATTTCCAGTGAATGTGATTTTGCCTTTTACTATTTAAGACTTTTCATTGGGTTAATTAATATATTTTATTTGTAAAAAAAAAACTTTTCTGCTAGATTCAGGATTAGAAACTGAAGTGGTATTTATCTTATTTCTATGTTTAAAAAATTCTTACAAAGAACATTTTACTCACTACCTTCGAAATTTGAATTTTTCTATAGTTTCTTTGTTTCTAGCTCCCACCGATAAGAAACATGTCTTATAAATATTTGAAAAGTGTCAAAATATGAGAATAATTATTTCTGAAATATGTTTTATTAAATTTGTTATTATACTAATAACAAATCAACATTTTAGTTAACTCATATATGCCCAGTGTTGTGTGAAAGCAACTCTAAAATAGTAAGATGCAAAACCACACTCACTGAAAATTTTAACCAGTTAAGCTAATCTTTGTACTATTCTTTGTATTCGGAAATGTTTGAAAAAAAAGTTTTGTATCTATAGATTTCAATCTTATTGTCAACCAATTGATTATTTAAGGCGTAAAATGTGAAAGAAAATGATTGTAACAAAGAAAGAAATCTAGTATTACTTCAGTATTAATTTCAATGCTTCTTCATTCACAATATCTTACTATACAATTAACATTTTTATACTAAAATTTTAGGTTAAAATAATAATATACTTCACATCAAATTAATTCCATTGAAGGTAAAGCTTACAAATGCATTATAATTCACCCAAAATAAAATTATAATATATTGCATGGCAGTTATCCCCATGGCAGTTGCTTAGAGCCCACCAATTAGTAGCTACCTGAGGTGTACATTCTACACCACACTGAGAATTAGCAAAGGCTTTTTGAGTGAACTGCCCACAGATTAGAACAATGTTAACTGTAGAGGTAAAGTTACAGCCATAAGCTTCAATAACATTCTACTCTACTAAGTTGTACCAGATTGTTTCTAGTTGTTGTTTGATACAAGAGTTTGTGAAATCCTTCACTATATAGTATCTAAACAGATCTAAATCTGTGGGCACTTTGCCTAAAAATTCAAATGAAGTTTACAGTGAGTAGTGGTTTTGTGACCTCTTTAAATGCCCCGTTTACACGCTACGATAAATTGCAGCGATATATCGTAATGGAGAGGTTGTTACAATTTATCAGTACGTGTAAACAGGAGATCGTAGCAATTTATTGGAGTTGGATTGTGTGATTGGTGCCAGCAGGCTCAAATTTCAAAAAAATCGTTGCAATCAAGCTCAATATATAATTGTAAACACATTCCAAATGCAGACCACCACAATGTTTCTTCCATGACGGTTAGTAAAAAATAAAAATATTGGAGTAAATATCTTTGCGTATAAACACTGTCTCAATCACCTGATAAATTTGTGTTCAATAAATCGCTTCAATTTATCGTAGCGTGTAAACGGGTTTTTAGACGGTGACACAGTGATGTCAAGCAAGGCCTTTTAAAGTTAATCAGGCAAGATTCCAGAAAATAACAGCTGTTCAAAGTGGTCCTAAAAATCAAAACAAACGGAGAACTTAGTCTGCATCCGTTTTTATAATTTGCTCATTTTAAGCCACTTATAGCTATGCAATGATAAAATAAACTACATATATAGCAATGGATTTGCAATTATTCAATTACTGCAATAGTGCTATTTTAACTGACCTGGTAATAATCAGTAATTAATCTATTCAAAAATCGTCTACATACACGAGAGCTTGATGGCGTTTCAATGAAAATGGTGGTTGTCCTCACATCGTAATGCAATGTAAACCAATTTCGAGTTGTCTGACGAAAGTTTGAATAAGGAATGTTGCCAAAGGCACTATTGATAGGACTGAAGAAAATTTCCCCCGAATTTTCATCTGTAAGTGTTAAATTAAAGAATTTAAAATTGAACTGGTTGAACCCTTAGCCTTGGCTGGATCATGTTACAGAATATGTCAGTTAAAGCCAATTAAAAGGCTTACATTTCAGAAGGTCAATTTTTATTGAATTAAAACTTTACAAAGAAGATTTCCAAAGTTGTACAGCTTGATTGGGGAAAAATAATAGAGCATGTATGTAGGTTGTTGAAAAGTCTCTGACTTTCGGTGCAAAATTTGAGTCTCCTGGAAAAAGTAGGAGGAGCTTAGCAAAAAGTCTGTTGGAGAGACTTAAAAAACCCTGCGTGTGTATGGCCCTTTAAAAAACACTTTTATATATATTGTAATGAATAAATTCACATAAATTTGATGAAAAATAATCTGGAACATTCCCTAAGTTAGAAAAAAAAGGGAAGAAAGCCATAAAAACCGAAGAAAATATGTTGCGCGCCATCTTAATCCATTCACTTCAGCGACAGTAAATAGATTTCATTGGACCCCTTTGAACAGCTGATTGAACTATAAACGTCATGATGAGCTGACCTGGTGAACTACAGAGTATAGACGGCCATGGTTAAAGATGTTGAGGGGAAGGACTTACCCGTATTTTCAGAGTTAGCAGAAGATGCTCCTGGAGACAGGAGGTTGCTCCTGGTTGAGGAAAGGACTGACGTGTCCTCCCCTTCCTCTCCATCTATCCTCATTGTGGTGAGATGGACACTCACTGGTAAGACTCAGGTCACTCACTGGTAAGACTCAGGTCACTCACTGGTAAGACTCAGGTCACTCACTGGTAAGACTCAGGTCACTCACTGGTAAGACTCAGGTCACTCACTGGTAAGACTCAGGTCACTCACTGGTAAGACTCAGGTCACTCACTGGTAAGACTCAGGTCACTCACTGGTAAGACTCAGGTCACTCACTGGTAAGACTCAGGTCACTCACTGGTAAATATTGGCTATTTTTTCCATCAAATTGCAAGTCAAACATATAGAGTGATCCGTTTCTTTTTATTTATTAAATACACAATGCACCATTGTATTTTATTTATGTACTGTATCACTGTTATCTGAAAAAAAAATTATCCTAATTAACAAGATATCTCGAAATGTTTATAACAATAAGAAGCTACGGTTCTACATATGGAAGCAGATAAATATGGATATTATGATGTAACGAAAAATATAATTAACAGTTTACGGATATGCGTTAATACATAATCATCAATACGAAGGAAAAATAATGATTTTATTCAAAATGTCCTCCTTCCTAGTAATTACCGCCTCCAGTCTCCTGCGAACACCTCCTGCCACGGCACTCAGCTGTTCTTGTGGAATATCTTGTCGCTGTGGAAAGCGTTTTAATTTGTCTACACTGCGATTAAGTTTTCCACCGGCCTTAGCTTCGAGGATGGACCGCACCGAAAAATCCATGGAATTCAGATCAGGGGACCAGGAAATCAGGAATGCCAGTTTTCTTTGGAATGTCCACAAAGTGTCTTCATCGAAGTGATCCTCAGCACATTCCAATTTTGTGTTCAGAGTATATGGCACAAATGGGAGAGACCTCCAAGGTTTTTGAAACGGCGACCCAGACCATTACGGAAGCTATTTTTATGTGTCGGTACGCGATTTTTTTGATCATATGGAATATCTTGGACATTACATCCAAATTACTATAAGCCAATTCAACTGTGAAGATTTTCTCATCTGACTAAACAATCTCGCCAGCCGTGCTATACTTGAATTCTTTCAAACGAAGTTAGCTGCTCTCCAATCTTTTTTGATGTACAACTGCTAGAAGAGTAGAAGAGGGCATTTTCAGGACTTCGTGGACCACTGATCTCATGGTTCTGGGACTTATGTCAGCAGTTTTCGGGTTTCTCCTAATCTTCTTTCAAATTCGTTGGAAGATTGGTTTAGACCGTTGAGATCACACCTTTCAATGAAATGCTTCAATGATTTCCAGACAGTTGATGTCGCAATTGAAATATTCTTTGCAATACCGTGATCCGACTTTCCAGCATGGTGTAATGCGACTATAGATGGCTAATTTTTTTTACCAAAACAAATTGTGATGTGGTGGTGAGGTACCCTGGCTATTCTATAAACGTATCATATTCTTAGGAATTACTTTTCCCAAAAAAAGAATTTTTGAAAATTTGTATTCAAATTTATGCCCCAATCTGTATATTAGACTATTAAAAAAAATAGAAGCTTCAAAGAGTGTCTCTATTCATTAATTTGAGAAATTAGAAAACTGAACGAGTGAAAAACATATCCCATCAAACCAAGATTGGTTTCTGCGATGCCGAGTTTAATCTTCCCTTGCATTTTGCACAGTATAGACCCATCTCTTATAACGCATGGCATAGATAAGTAATTTTTAAATACATCGGATATCAAGTGTTGATCGAACGTTGGTAGAGGTTATAGTAAGACGGGAATGCAAGACGTCAAAGATACTGCATCGGTGAGGGATTTCAATCGTCAGTTAAATTAAAGAAACTATTAACAATATTTTTTCACTATAGGCAGCCCATCCTGGATATTTCAAATGAACCAAATGTAGTATCAAACTATGCGTGCCTTATAGAAGGATATAACCTAATATTTTAATGATAAACAATTTTTAAGTAATGTTAAAATAAACTAGAATCATTTTGTTTTGTAAAATAATAACGATATTACTCTACAACTCAAATTAACACGTACCCACAGACTATAGGTATATTTTCACTTGCAAATACTAACTAATTAATTTAGTAGGGGTTTAACGACTTCTTTTGAACCAAAGCCATAACGCTGACGTCAAAAGGAAATTAAGTACAATGGACTGGAAGAAGCAGTCAGAAAGGGAAGTGGCACAACGAACAAAGTCACTTACCATCGTCCGGTGACAAGGCAATGTATGCAGAAAAGCTACTCCGTGAATGCAGTCCCTTACCAAGGAATGCTTTGTAAAGGGACACGAGCACCGGTGGCTGCACTCACGGATGGAAGAGGAAAATGAAGAGGTGATGGTAAATGAAAGTGAAGGAAACGGCTTTGTCAAAATAATAAACATTATCTCATTTAGTAAATAATAGTCATATTTAATAGTAAGCATAGTTATTTTCAATTAACAGACTGTTATTTTGCTAGATTTTTTTCAGTTAATTACCTCTATGGAATTTATCTATCATTTTATATATTAAAATTAATATAAAATACGCACTCTCGCAGCTATGACGTCATCGCCAAATATACAATTCAGAAATTAATTTCCTCCAAGGATAATTTTGTTCATTTTGCTCATGGCTGCAGAATAGATACTGAGTGTTTGCAGGAAATGCTGTGATTACATCTTAGTTATCTTCCTAATTTAAGCGTGAATGTTTCCTTTCTTGACTTATCATGTCTTCAGTCCTGCAGGGAATGGATAGAGTTTATCTTGCGAGTTGTTATTACCTAATAACTAGTGTGTACTATCTAGGTCACAGGTGTTAGAGTGACTCACTGTACTCATTCAATGTCAAACTTCAGCACAAGGTGTAGTCATGGCATGAAGTTTCTAGCATGTTTTTTCCAGTGTTATCACATCTATAGCACTGGCTGTTGGTTCAATTATCAATGTAGCGAATACTAACCTAAAATAAAAATAAAACAATAGACTGGAATAACACCAAGCAACTATTTACTTATTTTAAATAATAATCATATGACAAAAATAAAAAAGGCTTAAATGCAGAGTTGACTGAAAAATGGAAGAACAAATTCAATAGGTATAGTTATAAATAGAAAAACTGCAGGAGTTAGCATTTTTTATTATCCCATCAATTATAGGTACTCTTCTGATTTTTTTACCTAATTAACAAAAAAAAACATTTCTAAGAAAACACAAGAGTACCGATGCAATAGAGATTCTCAAGAAAAGTGTCGAAAATAATAGGGTTGTTACAGTTGAAAACACCACGAGAAAATGCAATGGAGTGGCCTTTGACATTACTGGATTTAACTCCGCGCAATTATTTTTATGGGAACAACGTAAAATGAACTGTAACCAACGTGCAAAGAGCTTAAGAAGACATATTTCTGTTATTACTATTTTCAAGTGGATCTCTTTTCTTTCACGGTCCGAACTTTTTTTTATTTACTTTTACGGTCTGAACTTTTTTTATTAACTTTACTGTCAGAACTTTTTCTTATTTACTTTTACGGTCTGAAATTTTTTTATTAACTTTACTGTCAGAACTTTTTCTTATTTACTTTTACGGTCTGAATTTTTTTTATTAACTTTACTGTCAGAACTTTTTCTTATTTACTTTTACGGTCTGAAATTTTTCTTATTAACTTTACCGTCAGAACTTTTTCTTATTTACTTTTACGGTCTGAACATTTTCTTATTAACTTTACCGTCAGAACTTTTTCTTATTAACTTTACCGTCAGAACTTTTTTCTCGGACCGTAAAAGTAGAGAGATCCTTAAAAGATATCACTGGTATTCTAAAGTGACGAGAAGATATTTCACAAGTAACGGTGGCGACTTATCGTACTGAATGGCAAAAATGGACATCCATGGATAAGAGACCTACACAGTCAGTCGGCAGGTTTATTCCACCATGGTAATTTCAGTAAACATTTTGTTAGATGCGCTACCCTAACCTAGAGTGTATTTAGTATTTTACCTGCAGTGGTACATACCGGCCACCAGTCTGTTACCCATGGATGTTACAAGGCAGAAGGAAGAGGAAAGAAAAAGTAGAAGAGAGATGCAATAGCAAGCTGATAAAAGAAAGAAGTAGAGGTAAGCCTCAAGACTATGAGAGATAATGTAAAAAGGATCACAGACCACTAGTTTCTGGAGATGTACAATTATTATACCTTTAACGCATGTGCTCCACTTTACATCCCAGCCCTTGACTAGTTGACAAACTATTTTATTGATATTTCGCAAAGATAATTCTGTATCAAAAGTTGAACATTTTTATTCAACATAAATAATATATTAGCAATTGAAAAAGGTTTCAATTTGTTATTTCAATATTGTAGAATTCACAAAATCGTCAGTAGGAATTTACTGAGACTATTTGACTTATTTTCTAGCTATGTAATGTAGTAGAAAATCGTATGGATAAAATAAATACAATTATATGGAATATTAGTGACCAACACTCTGTGAATAGAGAGGATATTAGTGACTAGCTAATGGTGAATAGAGAGGAAATTAGTGACTAGCTAAAGGTGAATAGAGAGGATATTAGTGACTAGCTAAAGGTGAATAGAGAGGATATTAGTGACTAGCTAATGGTGAATAGAGAGGAAATTAGTGACTAGCTAAAGGTGAATAGAGAGGATATTAGTTACTAGCTAATGGTAAATAGAGAGGATATTAGTGACTAGCTAAAGGTGAATAGAGAAGATATTAGTGACTAGCTAATAGTGAATAGAGAGGATATTAGTGACTAGCTAAAGGTGAATAAAGAGGATATTAGTGACTAGCTAAAGGTGAATAGAGAGGATATTATTGACTAGCTAATGGTGAATAGAGAGGAAATTAGTGACTAGCTAATGGTGAATAGAGAGGAAATTAGTGACTAGCTAATGGTGAATAGAGGATATTAGTGACTAGCTAAATGTGAATAGAGGATATTAGTGACTAGCTAGTGATGAATAGAGGATAATAGTGACTAGCTAATAGTTAATAGAGGATATTAGTGACTAGCTAAATGTGAATAGAGGATATTAGTGACTAGCTAATAGTGAATAGAGAGGATATTAGTGACTAGCTAAAGGTGAATAGAGGATATTAGTGACTAGCTAATGGTGAATAGAGAGGATATTAGTAACTAGCTAAAGGTGAATAGAGAGGATATTAGTGACTAGCTAATGGTGAATAGATGATATTAGTGACCAACACTCTGTGAATAGAGAGGATATTAGTGACTAGCTAATGGTGAATAGAGGATATTAGTGACTAGCTAAAGGTGAATAGAGGATATTAGTGACTAGCTAAAGGTGAATAGAGGATTTAGTGACTAGCTAATGGTGAATAGAGGATATTAGTGACTAGCTAATGGTGAATAGAGAGGATATTAGTGACTAGCTAATGGTGAATAGAGGATATTAGTGACTAGCTAATGGTGAATAGAGAGGATATTAGTGACTAGCTAATGGTGAATAGAGAGGATATTAGTGACTAGCTAAAGGTGAATAGAGAGGATATTAGTGACTAGCTAAAGGTGAATAGAGAGGATATTAGTGACTAGCTAATGGTGAATAGATGATATTAGTGACCAACACTCTGTGAATAGAGAGGATATTAGTGACTAGCTAAAGGTGAATAGAGAGGATATTAGTGACTAGCTAATGGTGAATAGAGGATATTAGTGACTAGCTAATGGTGAATAGAGAGGATATTAGTGACTAGCTAAAGGTGAATAGAGAGGATATTAGTGACTAGCTAATGGTGAATAGAGGATATTAGTGACTAGCTAAAGGTGAATAGAGGATATTAGTGACTAGCTAAAGGTGAATAGAGGATATTAGTGACTAGCTAATGGTGAATAGAGGATATTAGTGACTAGCTAATGGTGAATAGAGGATATTAGTGACTAGCTAAAGGTGAATAGAGGATATTAGTGACTAGCTAATGGTGAATAGAGAGGATATTAGTGACTAGTTAATGGTGAATAGAGAGGATATTAGTGACTAGTTAATGGTGAATAGAGGATATTAGTGACTAGGTAATGGTGAATAGAGGATATAAGTGACTAGCTAATGGTGAATAGAGAGGATATTAGTGACTAGCTAAAGGTGAATAGAGAGGATATTAGTGACTAGTTAATGGTGAATAGAGGGTATTAGTGACTAGCTAATGGTGAATAGAGGATATTAGTGACTAGCTAATGGTGAATAGAGAGGATATTAGTGACTAGCTAAAGGTGAATAGAGAGGATATTAGTGACTAGCAAAAGGTGAATAGAGAGGATATTAGTGACTAGTAAATGGTGAATAGAGAGGATATAGTGACTAGCTAAAGGTGAATAGAGAGGATATAGTGACTAGCTAATGGTGAATAGAGAGGATATTAGTGACTAGCTAAAGGTGAATAGAGAGGATATTAGTGACTAGCTAAAGGTGAATAGAGAGGACATTAGTGACTAGTTAATGGTGAATAGAGGACATTAGTGACTAGCTAAAGGTGAATAGAGAGGATATTAGTGACTAGCTAATGGTGAATAGAGAGGATATTAGTGACTAGCTAAAGGTGAATAGAGAGGATATTAGTGACTATCTAAAGGTGAATAGAGAGGATATTAGTGACTAGTTAATGGTGAATAGAGGATATTAGTGACTAGCTAAAGGTGAATAGAGAGGATATAGTGACTAGCTAAAGGTGAATAGAGGATATTAGTGACTAGCTAATGGTGAATAGAGGATATTAGTGACTAGCTAATGGTGAATAGAGGATATTAGTGACTAGCTAATGGTGAATAGAGAGGATATTAGTGACTAGCTAAAGGTGAATAGAGGATATTAGTGACTAGCTAAAGGTGAATAGAGGATATTAGTGACTAGCTAAAGGTGAATAGAGGATATTAGTGACTAGCTAAAGGTGAATAGAGGATATTAGTGACTAGCTAATGGTGAATAGAGGATATTAGTGACTAGCTAGTGATGAATAGAGGATATTAGTGACTAGCTAGTGATGAATAGAGGATAATAGTGACTA
>CANNZV010004495.1:0-40107 GCA_947561585.1 Caprella mutica | reverse complement strand
AAATTGAACTGTTCTTATAAAACATTCAACTAGAGATACATATACACTTTTATTATGCATGTATTTACATGTATACACAACACCCATCAAATATGGTGAAAATTAACAATATATTTCTTTGCCGAAAATGGGGCTTTATGTTCATACAACCCACCCAATGGAGGACCCAAAAGGGACAGCAGGTATTAACGTTTTTGACTATTATTTACGTATTTATATTTCTGACCAAACATTAAGTTTTTGGCTCTTCCGTTAGATGTGATTTCCCCCCTAAAAATATGTAGAAATTGATAAGTTTTGACACTAGAAGATAACCAATGACTATTTTGAAATCCTCGTAGGATATCTAACAATAATTGGACAGAGATATATTCATAATTATTCTTTTAAATGTCTTTTATCTCAGTTCAAAATCGAAAATCCATTTTTTTAGTATACAGTTCGTTATCTAAAATTTCTTATCAAAGGAAAACAGGAAATCTGCTTCTGTTACATTGTTAGAAATATTACAAGTATTCTAAAACTGTCACAGCTTTTGTTCTACCATGTAACCTCATAGACTTCAATTCTTTTTTCCATTAATGAAAAAATGAAATAACATAAAATATCTATTTCCTTAATAGAAAGGCCAAAATCGACAAAGTTTACGAACAAAATTTATTTTTCCGACGTTATTAAACTTTGTAAATTTCAGAACAATCGGTTCTGGAATAAAAAAGTTTACTGATGTCCGAGTTGAGTCAAGTACTCATAGGAAATCACTTTTTGACATTTATAGAATTGTTATGCATGTATAACATGTAATTTAACAGGTAAACATTTGGAAACTATGCGTTTATATCATTTTTAGATGACAAAACAACTTCATTCAAACGTTATCCAAGGCGATAAAATTGAACGTCACCAAAATATTTTAAGTTTTGTAAAAATGTTGAATTTTCCACCTAAAAATGAATAGAAGTCAATAAGATAAATTCCCAATTTTTACAATCTCCTTTTTTTCATCACAGTTCAAAACCGAAAATATAGGATTTTTTTTTAAATTTTAGCTAGACATCGAAAATCACCCATAGAAAATGAGAAAGAAAACGGAAAACCTATCTTTGTTTGAAGGATTCTATGAGAAAATAAACTCATAGACTTTTAAATCTTTTGAAATTAACGAAAAAGTTATAATTATTTCTATTTTAATAAAAAATGGGTTTATTTTTCAAAATTACTTTTACTCTGCCAATTTCAGAATAATCAGTCAATATATAGTGTTTTTTTCTCTTAAATATGAGTTGGTCACCATAAATTTAAAAGCTGCATACATAATTATGAAGAAGTTGACAAATGAGAATATTTAAAGAAAATAGATATCATTTTTATGAATATTTCATTTGCATTTTTTAAAATTGAGTTCAATAATTTTTATATGAATATTTTCCTCCAAATATATTTTATCCCTGATTATTCGTCAAGTCGGTTAGAAATGAAATTATAATTTTGAAAATAAATCTTGAAATACAAAGTATGAGACACTAAAAAATTAAATAATTCTACTCGTGACTCTGATGTCAAAATTACATCAATAATTCACTCATTCAATTAAAAAAAAGTTAAATTTACAATTTTTTAGATCAGGGTTTCTCAACCTTTTTCCTACCATGTACCCCTTTGCCGTTTTGATGTACCCCCAAATTTTTTTAAAATAAATAAGCTTGTATACTTGTAGTTATAAAATCTTCAGACCGGTTTGTTATGAAGTTAATTATTTTGTGACTTTGAAAAAAAACAGTGTCATTGGATATTTCCCATCTGCTCAAATGTTTGTGGTTTTAGAATGGTTGTTTGACAATATTATTTATTTCTTTAAGAGAATTAATAAGACTTTCAAACTCTGTTACATGTAATGCATTTGGTGAGGGTAATTAACCACCTACTGTTTTCTCTAGGCCAGAGGTTTTCTGTGGGTTACTATAGAAATAACGAGCTCTTGAGGTTTCATGTATCCTAACAGATTTCAAGTTTGATGTTTCTTTACTGTGAGAGAGTAATTAGTTTAAGTCGGAAATATAGGAGGAGTTATTTTTGAATTGGTCAGTTTCTATTAGTTGAGGGTAGAATTAGGGACCGCCTACAGGAGGGTTGAGAACCAATAGGAATTGGAGACGTGAGATCATTGGCATCTTAAGTTTGGATTTGGATGGAGTTCTGGATGAATCTTGGGAGTATATAAAAGGTGGATTGATATGATGAAGGTCTGTTCTCTCGCCTCACTCTACTCTCTGCTCACGAGAGAGTCTTAAATAGTTTACCGGTCTGGATAAAACCACGGCAGAGTGAAGTCTTCTCCCACTCAGCCTTAGATAACCGTCGCAGGACTTAGTCTATGAAGATCTCCGCCGGTCATAGTGGTGGAGATAGGATCCTAAGCAAGTGGCTGGATCTTGCAATTCAATGGATCTCGGAAGCAGAGGTTGTATTCCTTACGGCAGAGTCGATGAGGAGACAGGATGAGGGGACCAGCAACTGAAGTCGATTGCAGAATAGTTTCTGACGTTGCAGAACAACTTCTCATGATGCAGAGCAGACATTCAATAAGCAGTAGGAGTCTGAAGCCAGAGTCCTAATCACATAGTACCGTGATTTGCACGAGTTGTCGTCCACGTCAATTAGCAATGTTCCAGTGGAGGACTGTAGCCATTACCAACACACTAGTACAGTGGTTTCGAAGAGTTTCCAGCCGCACCCACTCTATTAGAAATTCAGTAACCCCCACCCGTATTCCCTCAGTGATTGTGTCAGTGTTTATTTGTGAAAAGTATACTCTCAACCTCTAAAGCTTGACCCATGTTGTAAGTTAAACTCCTCCATAGGTAGATATTTGATTAATTGAATTAAATTTACGATGCTTATGTAGGATTTATTATTTCTCGAACCTTTTGTCTGATTATTACTTAATTAGAGTACACCTAATTTAAACTATGAATGTGAATTATTTAACCTTGTTATTTTGGTACGATATTTGATTTGATGTTATTTAATGAAGTGATGGAGTTAATGATTATTATTGACAAGTAACGTAAACAGTCAATTAGACAAATTGATTATTCTTCCTAGGAAGAATCGTAACCCACGTAATTAAATGGCCGCTCGGCACTAATTAATAACCACGCTACCATGTGAAAGAAAGAACTTGACTGCTGAAAATATTGAATATGAATTTTGGAAATAAAGAAATGCCCGTACGGCTATAGAAACTTCCCCGAACATACAAGCTTAAGTAAAATAACGAATTTCCATTCAATTTTTATCATTACTTTTAAAATTATAAAGATACATTTCATTAACGGCTCCAAATTAATGATTCGTGCATGATGCGTCTCTGTACCAAACCAGGTGCAATACTCGTTAATTCGATTTTAATCCAAATATTCTATCATGAATGATCATAAAGTGTTTAGCAATGCACAAATAACTTTTGAAATAAATATTTAACTAAATTTTATAAATTTATATTGATTTGAATGTCACTTCGATTTAATTAGGATACTAAATTTAAGTTTTATTTTCTTTTATTGAAACCAAAAATGTACCCTCTGAGATGATCAAATGTTCCCCCAGGGGTACATGTACCCCAGGTAGGGAAACCCTGTTTTAGATCAAAGAACTTATTTCAGGATACAGGTCAAGTTAAGTATAGTTATTCCGACCGTTATGCAATTTCGTACATTTGTTACTTATAAAATAAATTCACTGAAAGTTTGATAGAACGTGTCACTGTGGGTGTTTATTTTAAAGGCCCCCTCCACTCTACTTTGAAATTTCTCTAGGAATGCCTGATATTTGTAGGACTAAGGTTATATAGCAGTTGACAGAAAAGAAATTGATGAAGCATCCGCTTCGTAATTAATTATATAGGAAATATTCGCTCAAACATACAGTCATTCACTGTCTGATTTTCTAATACATTAATAAAGTTTTCCGGTTTTGATGAATACATTAAACATTTCTTATACATTATTTCAATTTTTCTATTGTTGTTTTTTAATAAAAATTATTTTAAAACGAAACCGAAAGTTCCGAGACCCAAATCTCCTAGAACCTAAACTAATCACTCTCTATCTGGATAAACACTATCAATTCAATAGGCTATAAATCATTTGTAATAATTGGAGTACAACCTAGGAAAATGTAGCAAGGTCAGTTTAGGGGCGTCCTCATAACTAGGATGAGTACCTAACTAGGTAGTGAGTGTTACTCACTAGGTATATAAGGCCACTGTTTGGACACTGAACACATCATTGCTTTGTCTCTGAACGAACGAACACAATGTCTTGTGCTAAGGTGAGACTACAAAATAGTACTTTCAGCTTTCCTGCAATGTGATGTGTCGCTATAAAATGAAATTTATGTCAAGAAAATGTTTGTGTACTATTAGTGAGTTGTTAAAATTTATTTAAATAGATCATATATACATATTTGTTCACATTACCTTTACCCGCAGGTTGCCCTCCTCTTCGCCATCATGGCCGTTGCTGCCATGGCTGACGATAGTCCCTACAGCTACACACCTCCTCAATCCAAGACCTACCAAGCTCCTGAACCACTTTACAGATCACCAAGACCAGCTTACAAGGCTCCTGAACCCTCATACAAAGCACCAGAATCCTACGAAGCTCCTGAACCAACATACAAAGCCCCAGAACCAACCTACAGTGCACCCCGACCAGCTTACAAGGCTCCTGAACCCTCATACAAAGCCCCAGAATCCTACGAAAACGAAGTCCCCAAATACGACTTCACCTGGCAGGTTGATGAAGACTACAACAAATTCGGACAACAGGAATATCGCGATGGATACAAGACCGAAGGATCTTACTCTTTGAACCTTCCCGACGGCCGTGTCCAGACTGTCACTTACTACGTCGATGGTGATTCCGGTTTCGTCGCCGAGGTCTCCTACTCCGGTGAAGCCAGATACCCCGAATCCAACGAATACAAACAGGAGTCCGTTGAGGTTTACCAACCAGCCTACCAACCACCACAAAGAGGATACAACTGAATCAGTCAACCATTATTTATTATATTTATTCAATGAAAATAAATGATAGCGAAATTTATACCTCATTATTATTAATAAATATCCTAGAAAGAGATTTTTCCGATAATGAACAAGATTAATTACACTGGAAATGGAATGAATTAAGCAGCTTCTGTTCTATATTACTAAATAACGGGTGCATCATCGAGTGTTCCACATTCTAAACTACATTAACTTCCTTATCATTAATATTAAACATATTGGTAATTAACTTCAGAATTTTATTTATTATAAGCGTATCTATTTTAATTTTCAAGAACTTAACACAGACGACTATGCAGCAACAATAGCATTAGCTGATGAAATGCTAGACAAGATTTTGCATTCACCGGATTTACTTCAGCTCCTAGTGTTTTCTGATGAAGTACATTTAAATATCTACGGTGGAATAAACACTCACAATTATTATTAAAGTTGCATCACTAACCTCATTAGACTGCAAATATTCATTCACTTCGACTAACTGTGTGGGTGACACATGGAATTGGAATGGGGAATTTCAGCTCCGTTTTCATTGATACAAATGTCAATAATGAAAATTATCTCGAGTTATTCCATTCTGACTTATGACAAACATTTCCGATTTTAGCAAATTCAGAATTTTTTATGCAAGGTAGAGCCTCACCAAATTGATGAAGAACTGCCAGACAGAGACTGAATGAAAAGTTCCCAAACAGGTGATTTGGTAGAGGTTCAGATGGAGAAAGATCACCTGATTCTACAGGTTGCGATATCTTTCTAAGGTGATTCATCAAGATTAAGGTTAGTCATACTCAACACAGGGATATCAATGAGTTTAAAAAAACAGAGGTAATCTTGTAAATATTGCATAATTCTAGTTTATTCTCCCACCCATTATACTTCCCAACCATTATACTCCCCACCCATTATACTCCCCACCCATTATACTTCCCACCCATTATACTCCCCACCCATTATACTCCCCACCCATTATACTACCCGCCCGTTATACTCCCCACCCATTATACTCCCCACACATTATATTCTCCACCCATTGTACTTCCCACCCATTATATTCTCCACCCATTATACTCCCCACCCATTATACTCCCAACCCAGTATATTCTCCACCCCTTATACTTTCCACCCATTATACTCCCCACCCATTATACTCCCCACCCATTATACTCCCCACCCATTATACTACCCACCCATTATACTCCCCACCCCATGAATTAAGTTAAGTTAAAAATTGAATTGAATAAAAAAAATGTATAGTAATATTAAGTGTTACCTTACAATTACGTATTGCCGTGTATTCCGGTATCGAACATTCACTTGTTGATTATTGAAAAAACTGTTTCTTTTTTTGGATAAGTGTTAAAACCATTAAAGGTACCTATACTCTATTTTTTTATTTTAACTAAGGTTACTGGTTATAAAAATGCCAACCATTTGAAATTTGGTTCAATATAGTTATTATAATAAATAATTTAGATTGTTTAGGAGAGTTTGCTCTACCTCCGACTTTCTAAGGAAAGAAAAAGTATAAGATACTTCTGAATAATTAAAAACCAGAACAAAGCTGATACACATACTATAAATGGCTATATTTCAAATTTCAAAGGTAACCTTTAACGTAACCTAAATACCAATACCCTAAAAAACACTATAGGTACCTAAATTTGTGCCTAAATACCTAACTAACAATTCAATAATACGAGACACTCAGGATGCCTCACTTGTTCTCTTATTTAAGGGAACCGTTCCCGGGAAAAATGGCAGAATTAAAGAAAAAAAATTTATTGTGTAAATAGTTGCTTTTTAACCTTCTAATAGTGTGTGCAAAATATCAGAGCTCTCATGTTACTCTAACCCCCTGGGGAGAGGGAGAAAGGGAAAAGGGGACCGGGGGTAGGGAGTCAATATGTACTCTAAAAACCAACTCTTAGCCAATTATAATTCGTAATAATTAATTATCTCGCTATATCTGGTGTCTAACGTGCCACTAATCAGATGCACACTAAGGTATGCCCCTGAGTTACCCGCAAACCTTCACAGGAGTCGTATGCAGCGTGTCAGATTATTAAACTTTTAATGGGATTTTCTATTAGTTCAGAGATCTAAAAATCTTGTAATTCAAAAGCCTAAGGCGCTTACAATTTTGAAGCTACGTCATTGCGATTTTTTGCATTCAATTCTCCCCGGAATTCTCTACTAACTCTGGAAGAGTTTTATTTAATTTTCGCATGATTTTTCGATATAAAGAATTTTGAAATTTATATTTTTTTCAATTTTTATTGTTTCACTAAAAATTTCAATTATTCAAAAACCAATTCGAAAAATTAAAAAATACTCCCACAGTTTGTAGAGAATCTTGTGGAGAATCGAATGCAATAAACCATAATGACATAGCTACAAAATTGTAGTATCCATTTATCAATTTACACACTGTTCGAAATTTGTTCGAAATTCGAATAACTCGTTTTCTATGGGTCGAATCGAAAAAATTTCAAGACACAAAAACATATTAGAATTCATTTTATATTTGTGTACAAAGTTTCACAACCGTAGCTTCAATAATAAAAAACTTTTCAAAATCTGGGAACAAAGCCCTTAAATCATTCAAATCATGTTAAAATCATTTAAATCATGTTAAAATCATTAAAATCATGTTAAAATCATATAAATCATGTTAAAATCATTCAAATCATGTTAAAATCATTCAAATCATGTTAAAATCATTCAAATCATGTTAAAATCATATAAATCATGTTAAAATCATTCAAATCATGTTAAAATCATTTAAATCATGTTAAAATCATTCAAATCTTATAGAACCTATTATTTTATTTTTAGCCCAGTAAATCATTAAAATATTTTATCATACATTTTCTACTATTTTTACATTAAATATTTATTTACCTTTTCATTCAAACTAACCACAAAAAAAGCAAAATGTCACTTCCTTAATTTGCCCCGTAGCTAATTTTAGTAAATTTGTACATTTTTGAGTTGTATATTTTAGTAATAAAAGGTTAAGAGCTAATATGGATAGGGAGTTTAATTATATAAATGAATTACATGATAAAAAAATTTGTTTTTGTATTTTTACAATATTATAATTTTAACAAAGAGAATATATAAAAATATTTGCCTAAGTTTAATGTTGAGAAAAAGGTCAAAAAAAAAAAACTGAAGAAAGTGTTATTCATTAATTGTGAATGAACAACTTTGGTTATAATTCAAACATGTGCAATAAAATTTAATCAAAACTATAATAAGATTGTCTTATATGTGTGTCTGACCGTCACACTAAAATCCTAATACAAGTAACTCTCTCGTATCCCTAACCTTACGAAGCAAGCAACCATTACACATGGTACCAACATGGCACTAGACCTATGCTATAACTGATAATTTGGATATATGTAAACTTCTCAATTTTGTCTTAGCCCTAAGTAATATTCATGATAGATTACTATATTAATATTTTCTCTTTCAGTGACAAGTTCATTGCTGTCATCACTTTTGCCTACAGAAATAAGCCTGATTTTTTAAATCGATGCCTAACTGACGATAACCTCGTTGCTTTGGGGCAAGGACTGCGGTAACGGAAGAATCGGGCCCGATTGGCCCAATAGAAACCAGAATATGAATTTCTCACTAAATTATTGTATGTTTGTCTTTTCTAACTATTTAATTTTCTATTTCTTAGTGATCCTTTCCGAAGATAAGAAATTATGTTTTGGTCTCAGAACTCATGTCAAGTTTTTTTTAAATTATAGTTAGAATATATTCGTTTATATAATGAATATTATATATAAAATAATGTGCTAAAATACAATGCTAAAATACTAGATAAAATATTGTGCTAAAATACATTGCTAAATTACTGGATAATTATTGTGCTAAAATACAATGCTAAAATACTAGATAAAATATTGTGCTAAAATACAATGCTAAAATACTGGGTAAAATATTGTGCTAAAATACTGGATAAAATACAATGCTAAAATACAATGCTAAAATACTGGATAAAATATTGTGCTAAAATACAATGCTAAAATACTGGATAAAATATTGTGCTAAAATACTGGATAAAATACTGTGCTAAAATACAATGCTAAAATACTGGATAAAATATTGTGCTAAAATACAATGCTAAAATACTGGATAAAATATTGTGCTAAAATACAATGCTAAAATACTGGATAAAATATTGTGCTAAAATACTGGATAAAATACTGTGCTAAAATACAATGCTAAAATACTGAATAAAATATTGTGCTAAAATACTGGATAAAATATTGTACTTAAATTCTGTGTTAAAATACTAAACTTAAATACTGGGATTAATTTCTTGCTAATATAGTGTACAGTACTTAAATACTGTGATAAAACACGTACTGTGCTTGAAAACAGTGCTGGAATTGTGTGTTTAAATATGTGCTTTAAAACTATACTGTGCTTAAATACTGTGGTGAGATACTGTGCTTTAATACTGTGGTGAGATACTGTGCCTAAATACTGTGGTGAGATACTGTGCCTAAATACTGTGGTGAGATACTGTGCTTAAATACTGTGGTGAGATACTGTGCCTAAATACTGTGGTGAGATACTGTGCTAAAATACTGTGGTGAGATACTGTGCTTAAATAATGTGGTGAGATACTGTGCTTAAATACTGTGGTGAGATACTGTGCTTAAATACTGTGGTGAGATACTGTGCCTAAATACTGTGGTGAGATACTGTGCCTAAATACTGTGGTGAGATACTGTGCTTTAATACTGTGGTGAGATACTGTGCCTAAATACTGTGGTGAGATACTGTGCTTTAATACTGTGGTGAGATACTGTGCTTTAATACTGTGGTGAGATACTGTGCTTTAATACTGTGGTGAGATACTGTGCTTTGATACTATGGTGAGATACTGTGGTTAAACACTGTGCTAAAATTGTGTGTTTAAATACTGTGGTGAGATACTGTGGTGAGATACTGTGCTTAAATACTGTGGTGAGATACTGTGCTTTGATACTGTGGTGAGATACTGTGCTAAAATACTGTGGTGAGATACTGTGCTTTAATACTGTGGTGAGATACTGTGGTTTAATACTGTGGTGATATACTGTGCTTAAATACTGTGGTGAGATACTGTGCTTAAATACTGTGGTGAGATACTGTGCTAAAATACTGTGGTGAGATACTGTGCTTAAACACTGTGGTGAGATACTGTGCTTAAATACTGTGGTGAGATACTGTGCTAAAATACTGTGGTGAGATACTGTGCTTTAATACTGTGGTGAGATACTGTGCTAAAATTGTGTGTTTAAATACTGTGCTTAAATAAATTACACACATACATAAAAATACTAAAAATATTCAGGTTACATTTTTTGGATTCAATATATTAATATTAATAAATAAACCTATAGTGACATTTACCATAAACAAATGTAGTTTTTATAGCTATTATTAATTTTTTTGATTGTACCTATCAATCTGTCATTAATAATTATAAACAAAAGTTTTTTCTAACTACACATACCCCTTCCTCTCTCCCCACAATTGACAGTTAGTTAAAGCTATAAAATGAAAGAAGAAAGGTAAACTAATTACTTCCTTTTTGGATAAAGACTATCAATTCAATAGGCAATAAATCATTTACAATATTTGAAGCAAAATGTAGAAAAGTGTAGCAAGGTCAGTTTAGGGGCGTCCTCATAACTAGGATGAGTACCTAACTAGGTAGTGAGTGTTTCTCACTAGGTATATAAGGCCACTGTTCAGACACTGAACACATCATTGCTTAGTCTCTGAACGAACGAACACAATGTCTTGTGCTAAGGTGAGACCACAAAATGATCATTTTATTGCTTCAATCGTACTTCTAACGTTACAGCTTTCTTACTATGTGATGTGTATGCTATGATATGAAAGTGACATTTATGTGTAGTTTTGTAGTCAGTTGTGTAAATATGAATTACTTCAATCATACAGTTAAAAATATAGAGAGTGTATTAAGTATATGTTCACTATAAATTTTGTTCACATAAACTTCCTCTCAGGTTGCCCTCCTCTTCGCCTTCATGGCCGTTGCTGCCATGGCTGACGATAGTCCCTACAGCTACAGACCTCCTCAACCCAGAACCTACCAAGCCCCAGAGCCAGAATCCTATGAAGCTCCCGAGCCACTCTATAGATCACCCCGACCAGCCTACAAGGCTCCTGAACCCTCATACATAGCCCCAGAATCATACGAAGCACCTGAACCAACATACAGAGCTCCAAGACCAGCCTACAAGGCTCCTGAACCCTCATACATAGCCCCAGAATCATACGAAGCACCTGAACCAACATACAGAGCTCCAAGACCAGCCTACAAGGCTCCTGAACCAACATACAAAGCCCCACAGTCCTCTGAGGTACCTGAACCAACCTACAGTGCACCCCGGCCAGCTTACAAGGCTCCTGAACCCTCATACAAAGCCCCAGAATCCTACGAAAACGAAGTCCCCAAATACGACTTCACCTGGCAGGTAGATGAAGACTACAACAAATTCGGTCAACAGGAATATCGCGATGGATACAAGACCGAAGGATCTTACTCCGTGAACCTTCCCGACGGCCGTGTCCAGACTGTCACTTACTACGTCGATGGTGACTCTGGTTTCGTCGCCGAGGTCTCCTACTCCGGTGAAGCCAGATACCCCGAGTCCAACGAATACAAACAGGAGTCAGTTGAGGCTTACCAACCACCACAAAGAGGATACAACTAAACCAGTCAACCATTATTTATTCTATTTATTCAACGGAAATTAAATGAATACTCAACCTTACAATGTTTTTCTATAGAAATAGCCTTAAAAAATATATCCATATAAGGATAAGGAGAAGGACAAGGATTTTATTGATGAAAGTAAAAAAAGAATACAAACAAATAATACAGCAATATAAATTTATACATAAATCTATATAAAGGTAAAATAATTCTTACATCAAGCCCTTTTATAAACTCTTATTCAAGGAGTTTTTCGGGCAAAACAATGTATATAATCAGAAGGATTGACAAATATTCAACTCAATCTTCCACATATTTATTCAGCAAATAACTTTTAATAGTGTTCTTAAATGAATGTAATGACGTGATGTTTTTAAATTCTGAAGGAATGGAATGCCACAGCCTAGTTGCTGAAAAACTAGTACAATGAATGTTGAGTTAGAGTGAGTCGATGGCGATTGATAGCAGGATTATCCGCATTTCTAGTGTCATATGCAGCATTCGAAACGCTAAATTTGTGCTTATTCTTAAACATGTAAATCAACAAGAGATATTTATTTATATCATGAATATTCAAAATTCCAGTCTGATAAAATAGAGGTTTAGAGTGAGATAGAAAACTATTGCCCGTTATTATTCGTATATCTTTCTTTTGAAGCATTTCCAATGTATTCAGGTGAGTATTATAAGTATTACCCCAAACTATATTTGCATAAATAAGATGTGGATAGAACAGAGAATAGTATATACTTATAAGCAATTTTGTAGGTAAAATATTTTTAAGCCTAAACAATATACCAATAACTCTAGATACCTTGCTACACACATTAGATATATGGGCACTGAAATTGAGCCTACTATCAATAGTGAGACCTAAAAACTTTATATTATCAATATAGTCTAGCTCAACATCACTGAAACCCACTCTAATATTAGTATTGATAACGTTGTGCCTATTTGAGCATATCATGACAGCGGTTTTATCAGAGTTAATAGAAAGTTTATGAGCAGAGCACCAAGAGGACAGATACGTAAGACTGGAGTAACTTGAGAGATTAATGCAACGTGGTCACTACCTGAGGCCAAAAGTGTAGTATCATCTGCAAATTGAACGGTTTTCAGTTGAGGAATTATATCACTCATGTTATTTTCATATAGAATGAATAACAAAGGGCCCAATACACTACCCTGAGGAACACCTACAGATAACGAACTTCGGCTAGAACAGACCCCACCCAGTCGTACTCTCTGTCCCCTGTTACTCAAGTAGCTCTTGAACCACATGAGAGGCAGTCCACGGATTCCATATTTCTCCATCTTAGACAACAACACCGCATTATTTACCGTGTCAAATGCCTTGGAAAAGTCGACAAACACAGACACAGTATGATTTAATTTATCTAAATTATCATACAGAAATTCAAAGACTGTGGTGAATGCATGTTCCGTGGACCGCCCTCTTTGAAACCCAAATTGATTTTCATTTATAATAT
Organism: Caprella mutica; assembly: GCA_947561585.1. NCBI lineage: Eukaryota > Metazoa > Arthropoda > Malacostraca > Amphipoda > Caprellidae > Caprella > Caprella mutica. The sequence continues at coordinate 26,783 of CANNZV010004495.1, read as the reverse complement.
TATTTCTATCCAAAAAAGAAATCAGCCTATTAGCAATACATCTTTCAAGAATTTTACTATACAGTGGCAAGATAGATATTGGGCGATAATTGCTTACATCAATGCGACTACCCTTCTTATGAATAGGAACTACAAATGCTTCCTTAAGACAATCTGGAAAAATTCCACTGCTTAAGGAATTATTAATCAACATTGCTAATGGGACATTCAATATATGGTTATATGCTTTTAAAATTTTAACAGATAACTCATTTACATCACATTTAGTATTCCTTAATGACAAAATAACGCTACTAATTTCGGTATCAGTTACAGGAGACAAATAAATAGAATTAGGCAGGGAATCCATGTTAGACACAGGGTCAAAGCTAGATACAGGAATAGATTGATTTACTAGTTGTGATATGGAACTAAAATAACTAGAAAAAAATTCTACAATTTCTGTTGTCTCTGAGACGATTTTATCGTCAGAATTCAAATTAATTATTCCACTCCTATTGATCTTGCCAGCCAACAACTTCCTAATGTCTTTCCAAGTACTTTTCAGATTATTGGCATTTTTCTCAAATCGAGTTTTATAGTATCTAATTTTAGCCTCCTTAATGATCTTGTTGGTCTTATTACGGACCATCTTATTATACTGTTCTGAAATCACTCCCAACTTATAATTTTTGAAGCATATAGATTTATATTTTATATGTTTCATAATATCAGAAGATAGCCATGGATTACACAAACGTTTAACTCCGATAAACTTGGTTTTCAAAGGAAAACATCTACAAAATAGTTGATTAACAGTAAATTGAAAGTATACAAAAGCATCACTAACAGAGTCAAAATTATTCAGAACTGACCAATCATAATTTGCCATGAGTGAACTGAAATGATCCAAAGTAATATCGTTTACTAATCTGAATTTAATCTCAATTACTTCTCTTACATTGGTAGCTGTTAGTGCGGACTTCATCAGAGACAAAAAAGTTGGGCAATGATCGGTTAGATCATATAATATGATTCCAGCATTAGTACAATAGTCAAAAGAAGATTTTATCCAGATATGATCTAATAACGAGGGATCATGATCTTGTAGTAAAGTAGAGAACCTGCTGGGTTTCGTTATAACAGATATGAAATCAAATGATCTCATCATAGACTGGAAGTAAACAGTGTCTGGACTAGCTAAATTAACTAGATTAATGTTCATATCACCTATCAAGCAAACATCAGACACCATCTTATCACTGCTCAGAATCGATGAAACCTCATCACAAAATTTTTTAACATTACCCGAATGAGGTCTATAAACACCAATTATCTTCAACTGGATAAGTCCTAACTCAATACATACAGTGCAACATTCAATAACACCACTTGCTAAATAAAACTCATGAAATTCCCTAACCACATAACAGTCTTGAACAAAAATTGACACTCCACCACTTCTCCCATCGGGCCTGAAAGTATGAAATGAATTGTACCCTTCAATATTAACCACTTCTTTTAGCCAGGTTTCAGTGAGAACGATAATCTGCGGATAAGAGTCCAAGGAAGAGATCATAGCAAGAAAACTGTCAATATTCCTTCTATAACTCCTAATATTATAATTCAAAATGGTGACATATTCCCCGCTGATGAAATCACCTAGCTTATCAATAGAATGATAAGTTGAACCGACGTCACATGTTCCAGGATACAAATGATTTATGTAATTATCATCTGGATCGAGATCATCAGAAAAATCACCAGTTTCTATCCCAGAAGCCATATATTTAAGATTGAGATGATAGAAAAGGTCAACCACAGTTATATTTGATACAAGAGCATAGCTACCATCATTTATATACCGAATAGCTGTCATCAATAAAAATTGGCACATGATATCAGTATACCACAAAACCAACAACTAACACGAATACAAGAACAAAAGCAAGTCAATAAGTATAATGATGTATACTTACGCCTACCTTGAGTGTTCTCATAAGCAAGGTAGCCATTCAAAACTTCCAATACATTTCTGTATTGAAGATTGAACAAATGAGCAAAACATAACTTGAAGAGAACTGCAGAAGTCCCTGGAAGTCTTATAACCTTTACCAAGTACACACTCCCAATAATCAACCGAAATAAAGCCTCACAAACGAAAAAGAAATCAGACAGTCCGATCAAGATTAACGATATCGTCCTTCTTCCCATCGAGATGCTTCATCAGAGTAATATCAGGCATCACAAGGCAGCGGAACATCAGAGCAGCATCAGGTATCACAGGGCAGCGGAACATCAGAGTAATATCAGGCATCCATATATTCTTTAATTTAAAAAAACGTAGACAATTATAAAAAAAATTGAACTGTTCTTATAAAACATTCAACTAGAGATACATATACACTTCTATTATGCATGTGTTTACATAATATACACAACACCCATCAAATATTGTGAAAATTAACAGTATATTTCTTTGCCAAAAATGGGGCTTTATGTTCATACAACTCACCCAATGGAGGAGTCAAAAGGGACAGCAGGTATTAACGTTTTTGACTATTATTTACGTATTTACATTTCTGGCCAAACATTAAGTTTTTGGCTCTCCTGTAAAATGTGAATTTCCCCCCTAAAAATATGTAGAAATTGATAAGTTTTGACGCTAGAAGATAACCAATGACTATTTTGGAATCCTTGAAAGATATCTAACAATAATTGGACAGAGAGATATTCATAATTATTCTTTTAAATGTCTTTTATCTCAGTTCAAAATCGAAAATCCATTTTTTTAGTTTACAGTTATTTATCTAAAATTTCTTATCAAAGGAAAACGGGAAATCTGCTTCTGTTACTTTGTTAGAAATATTACAAGTATTCTAAAGCTGTCACAGTTTTTGTTCTACCATATAACCTCATAGACTTCTATTCTTTTTTTCCATTTATGAAAACAATGAATTGACATAAAATATCAATTTCCTTAATAGAAAGGCCAAAATCGACAAAGTTTACGAACAAAAATTAATTTTCCGAAGTTACATAAACTTTGTAAATTTCAGAACAATCAGTTCTAGAATAAAGAAGTTTACTGAAGCCTGAGTTGAGTCAAGTACTCATAGGAAATCACTTTAAGACATTTGTAGAATTGTTATGCATGTATAACATGTAATTTGACAGGTAAACATATGAAAACTATGCGTTTATATCATTTGTAGATGATAAAACAACTCCATTCAAACGTTGTCCAAGGCGATGAAATTGAAACGTCACCAAAATATTTTAAGTTTTTTAAAATGTTGAATTTTCCACCTAAAATTGAATAGAAGTCAATAAGATAAATTCCCAATTTTTACAATCTCCTTTTTTCATCACAGTTCAAAACCGAAAATATAGGATTTTAAAATTCAAGTTAGTCATCAAAAATCACTCATAGAAAACGAGAAAGAAAACGGAAAACCTATCTTTGTTTGAAGGATTCTATAAGAATATAAACTCATAGACTTTTAATCTTTTGAAATTAACGAAAAAGTTATAATTTTTTCTATTTTAATAATAAAATGGGTTTATTATACAAAATTACATTTACTTTGCCAATTTGTGTTTTTTTCTCTTAAAGATGAGTTGGCCACCATAAATTTAAAAGCTGCATACATAATTATTAAGAAGTTGACAAATGAGAATATTTAAAGAAAATAGATATCATTTTTATGAATATTTCATTTGCATTTTTTAAAATTGAGTTAAATAATTTTTATATGAATATTTTCCTCCAAATATATTTTATCCCTGATTATTCGTCAAGTCGGTTAGAAATGAAATTATAATTTTGAAAATAAATCTTGAAATACAAAGTATGAGACACTAAAAAATTAAATAATTCTACTCGTGACTCTGATGTCAAAATTACATCAATAATTCACTCATTCAATTAAAAAGTTAAATTTACAATTTTTTAGATCAGGGTTTCTCAACCTTTTTCCTACTATGTACCCCTTTGCCGTTTTGATGTACCCCCAAATTTTTTTAAAATAAATAAGCTTGTATACTTGTAGTTATAAAATCTTCAGACCGGTTTGTTATGCAGTTAATTATTTTGTGACTTTGAAAAAAACAGTGTCATTGGATATTTCCCTTCTGCTCAAATGTTTGTGGTTTTAGAATGGTTGTTTGACAATATTATTTATTTCTTTAAGAGAGTTAATAAGACTTTCAAACTCTGTTACATGTAATGCATTTGATGAGGGTAATTAACCACCTACTGTTTCCTCTAGACCAGAGGTTTTCTGTGGGTTACTATAGAAATAACGAGCTCTTGAGGTTTCATGTATCCTAACAGATTTCAAGTTTGATGTTTCTTTACTGTGAGAGAGTAATTAGTTTAAGTCGGAAATATAGGAGTTATTTTTGAATTGGTCAGTTTCTATTAGTTGAGGGTAGAATTAGGGACCGCCTACAGGAGGGTTGAGAACCAATAGGAATTGGAGACGTGAGATCATTGGCATCTTAAGTTTGGATTTGGGTGGAGTTCTGGATGAATCTTGGGAGTATATAAAAGGTGGATTGATATGATGAAGGTCTGTTCTCTCGCCTCACTCTACTCTCTGCTCACGAGAGAGTCTTAAGTAGTTTACCGGTCTGGATAAAACCTCGGCGGGGTGAAGTCTTCTCCCACTCAGCCTTAGATAACTGTCGCAGGACTTAGTCTATGAAGATCTCTGCCGGTCATAGTGGTGGAGATAGGATCCTTAGCAAGTGGCTGGATCTTGCAATTCAATGGATCTCGGAAGCAGAGGTTGTATTCCTTACGGCAGAGTCGATGAGGAGACAGGATGAGGGGACCAGCAACTGAAGTCGATTGCAGAATAGTTTCTAACGTTGCAGAACAACTTCTCATGATGCAGAGCAGACATTCAATAAGCAGTAGGAGTCTGAAGCCAGAGTCCTAATCACATAGTACCGTGATTTGCACGAGTTGTCGTCCACGTCAATTAGCAAAGTTCCAGTGGAGGACTGCAGCCATTACCAACACACTAGTACAGTGGTTTCGAAGAGTTTCCAGCGGCACCCACTCTATTAGAAATTCAGTAACCCCCACCCGTATTCCCTCAGTGATTGTGTCAGTGTTTATTTGTGAAAAGTATACTCTCAACCTCCAAAGCTTGACCCATGTTGTAAGTTAAACTCCTCCATATAGGTAGATATTTGATTAATTGAATTAAATTTACGATGCTTATGTAGGATTTATTATTTCTCGAACCTTTTGTCTGATCTATTACTTAATTAGAGTACACCTAATTTAAACTATGAATGTGTATTATTTAACCTTGTTATTTTGGTACGATATTCGATTTGATGTTATATAATGAAGTGATGGAATTAATGATTATTATTGAAAAGTAACGTAAACAGTCAATTAGACAAATTGATTATTCTTCCTAGGAAGAATCGTAACCCACGTAATTAAATGGCCGCTCGGCACTAATTAATAACCACGCTACCATGTGAAAGAAAGAACTTAACTGCTGAAAATATTGAATATGAATTTTGAAAATAAAGAAATGCCCGTACGGCTATAGAAACTTCCCCGAATATACAAGCTTAAGTAAAATAACGAATTTCCATTCAATTTTTATCATTACTTTTAAAATTATAAAGATACATTTCATTAACGCCTCCAAATTAATGATTCGTGCATGATGCGTCTCTGTACCAAACCAGGTGCAATACTCGTTAATTCGATTTTAATCCAAATATTGTATCATGAATGATCATAAAGTGTTTAGCAATGCACAAATAACTTTTGAAATAAATATTTAACTAAATTTTATAAATTTATATTGATATGAATGTCACTTCGATTTAATTAGGATACTAAATTTAAGTTTTATTTTCTTTTATTGAAACCAAAAATGTACCCTCTGAGATGATCAAATGTTCCCCCAGGGGTACATGTACCCCAGGTAGGGAAACCCTATTTTAGATCAAAGAACTTATTTCAGGATACAGGTCAAGTTAAGTATAGTTATTCCGACTGTTATGCAATTTCGTACATTTGTCACATATAAAATAAATTCACTGAAAGTTTGATAGAAAGTGTCACTGTGGGTGTTTATTTTAAAGGCCCCCTCCACTCTACTTTGAAATTTCTCTAGGAATGCCTGATATTTGTAGGACTAAGGTTATATAGCAGTTGACAGAAAAGAAATTGATGAAGCATCCGCTTCGAAATTAATTATATAGGAAATATTCGCTCAAACATACAGTCATTCACTGTCCGATTTTCTAATACATTAATAAAGTTTTCCGGTTTTGATGAATACATTAAACATATCTTATATATTATTTTAATTTTTCTATTGTTGTTTTTTAACAATAATCATTTTAAGACGAAACCGAAAGTTCCGAGACCCAAATCTCCTAGAACCTAAACTAATCACTCTCTATCTGGATAAACACTATCAATTCAATAGGCTATAAATCATTTGTAATAATTGGAGTACAATCTAGGAAAATGTAGCAAGGTCAGTTTAGGGGCGTCCTCATAACTAGGATGAGTACCTAACTAGGTAGTGAGTGTTACTCACTAGGTATATAAGGCCACTGTTTGGACACTGAACACATCATTGCTTTGTCTGTGAACGAACGAACACAATGTCTTGTGCTAAGGTGAGACTACAAAATAGTACTTTCAGCTTTCCTGCAATGTGATGTGTCGCTATAAAATGAAATTTATGTCAAGAAAATGTTTGTGTACTATTAGTGAGTTGTTAAAATTTATTTAAATAGATCACATATACATATTTGTTCACATTACCTTTACCGCAGGTTGCCCTCCTCTTCGCCATCATGGCCGTTGCTGCCATGGCTGACGATAGTCCCTACAGCTACACACCTCCTCAATCCAAGTCCTACCAAGCTCCTGAACCACTTTACAGATCACCAAGACCAGCTTACAAGGCTCCTGAACCCTCATACAAAGCACCAGAATCCTACGAAGCTCCTGAACCAACATACAAAGCCCCAGAACCAACCTACAGTGCAGCCCGACCAGCTTACAAGGCTCCTGAACCCTCATACAAAGCCCCAGAATCCTACGAAAACGAAGTCCCCAAATACGACTTCACCTGGCAGGTTGATGAAGACTACAACAAATTCGGACAACAGGAATATCGCGATGGATACAAGACCGAAGGATCTTACTCCGTGAACCTTCCCGACGGCCGTGTCCAGACTGTCACTTACTACGTCGATGGTGACTCCGGTTTCGTCGCCGAGGTCTCCTACTCCGGTGAAGCCAGATACCCCGAATCCAACGAATACAAACAGGAGTCCGTTGAGGTTTACCAACCAGCCTACCAACCACCACAAAGAGGATACAACTGAATCAGTCAACCATTATTTATTATATTTATTCAATGAAAATAAATGATTGCGAAATTTATACCTCATTATTATTAATAAATATCCTAGAAAGAGACTTTTCCGATAATGAACAAGATTAATTACACTGGAAATGGAATGAATATAGCAGCTTCTGTTCTATATTACTAAATAACGGGTGCATTATCGAGTGTTCCACATTCTAAACTACATTAACTCCCTTATCATTAATATTAAATCTATTGGTAATTAACTTTAGAATTTTATTTATTATAAGCGTATCTATTTTAATTTTCAAGAACTTAACACAGACGACTATGCAGCAACAATAGCATTACCTGATGAAATGCTAGACAAGATTTTGCATTCACCGGATTTACTTCAGCTCCTAGTGTTTTCTGATGAAGTACATTTAAATATCTACTGTGGAATAAACACACACAATTATTATTAAAGCTGCATTACTAACCTCATTAGACTGCAAATATTCATTCACTTCGACTAACTGTGTGGGTGACACATGGAATTGGAATGGGGAATTTCAGCTCCGTTTTCATTGATACAAATGTCAATAATGAAAATTATCTCGAGTTATTCCATTCTGACTTATGACAAACATTTCCGATTTTAGCAAATTCATAATTTTTTATGCAAGGTAGAGCCTCACCAAATTGATGAAGAACTGCCAGACAGAGACTGAATGAAAAGTTCCCAAACAGGTGATTTGGTAGAGGTTCAGATGGAGAAAGATCATCTGATTCTACAGGTTGCGATATCTTTCTAAGGTGATTCATGAAGATTAAGGTTAGTCATACTCAACACAGGGATATCAATGAGTTTAAAAAAACAGAGGTAATCTTGTAAATATTGCATAATTCTAGTTTATTCTCCCCACCCATTATACTTCCCACCCATTATTCTCCCCACCCCTTATTCTCCCCACCCATTATACTCCCCACCCATTATTCTCCCCACCCATTATTCTCCCCACCCATTATACTCCCCACCCATTATATTCTCCACCCATTATACTCCCCACCCATTATACTCCCAACCCAGTATAGTCTCCACTCCTTATACTTTCCACCCATTATACTCCCCACCCCATGAATTAAGTTAAGTTATCAGGTATCACAGGGCAGCGGAACATCAGAGTAATATCAGGCATCCATATATTCTTCAATTTAAAAAAACGTAGACAATTATAAAAAAAATTGAACTGTTCTTATAAAACATTCAACTAGAGATACATATACACTTTTATTATGCATGTATTTACATGTAAACACAACACCCATCAAATATGGTGAAAATTAACAGTGTATTTCTTTGCCGAAAAAGGGGCTTTATGTTCATACAACCCACCCAATGGAGGACCCAAAAGGGACAGGATGTATTTACATTTTTGACTATTATTTACGTATTTACATTTCTGGCCAAACATTAAGTTTTTGGCTCTCCTGTAAAATGTGAATTTCCCCCCTAAAAATATGTAGAAGTCAATAAGTTTTGACGCTAGAAGATGACCAATGACTATTTTGGAATCCTTGAAAGATATCTAACAATAATTGGACAGAGAGATGTTCATAATTATTATTTTAAATGTCTTTTATCTCAGTTCAAAATCGAAAATCCATTTTTTTAGTTATAGTTAGTCATCTAAAATTTCTTATCAAAGGAAAACAGGAAATCTGTTTCTGTTACTTTGTTAGAAATATTACAAGTATTTTAAAACTGTCATAGCTTTTGTTCTACCATATAACCTCATAGACTCCTATTCTTTTTTCCATTTATAAAAAAAATGAAATAACATAGAATATCCATTTCCTTAATAGAACGGCCAAAATCGACAAAGTTTACGAACAAAATTTTTTTTTCCGAAGTTACATAAACTTTGCAAATTTTAGAACAATCGGTTCTAGAATAAAGAAGTTTACTGAAGCCTGAGTTGAGTCAAGTACTCATAGGAAATCACTTCAAGACATTTGTAGAATTGTTATGCATGTATAACATGTAATTTGACAGGTAAACATTTGAAAACTATGCGTTTATATCATTTTTAGATGACAAAACAACTCCATTCAAACGTTGTCCATGGCGATAAAATTGAAACGTCACCAAAATATTTTAAGTTTTGTAAAATGTTGAATTTTCCACCTAAAATTGAATAGAAGTCAATAAGATAAATTCCCAATTTTTAGAATTTCCTTTTTTTCATCACAGTTCAAAACCGAAAATATAGGATTTTAAAATTTAAGTTAGTCATCGAAAATCACTCATAGAAAACGAGAAAGAAAACGGAAAACCTATCTTTGTTACTTTGTTAGAAATGTTTGAAGGATTCTATAAGAATTTAAACTCATAGACTTTTAATCTTTTGAAATTGACGAAAAAGTAGATAAATTATAATTTTTTCCATTTTAATAAAATATGATCAAAATCGAAAAACTAACAAAATGGGTTTATTTTTCAAAATTACATTTACTTTGCCAATTTGTGTTTTTTTCTCTCAAATATGAGTTGGCCACCATAAATTTAAAAGCTGCATACATAATTATGAAGAAGTTGACAAATGAGAATATTTAAAGAAAATAGATATCATTTTTATGAATATTTCATTTGCATTTTTTAAAATTGACTTCAATAATTTTTATATGAATATTTTCCTCCAAATATATTTTATCCCTGATTATTCGTCAAGTCAGTTAGAAATGAAATTATAATTTTGAAAATAAATCTTGAAATACAAAGTATGAGACACTAAAAAATTAAATAATTCTACTCGTGACTCTGATGTCAAAATTACATCAATAATTCACTCATTCAATTAAAAAAAAGTTAAATTTACAATTTTTCAGATCAGGGTTTCTCAACCTTTTTCCTACCATGTACCCCTTTGCCGTTTTGATGTACCCCCAAATTTTTTTAAAATAAATAAGCTTGTATACTTGTAGTTATAAAATCTTCAGACCGGTTTGTTATGAAGTTAATTATTTTGTGACTTTGAAAAAAACAGTGTCATTGGATATTTCCCATCTGCTCAAATGTTTGTGGTTTTAGAATGGTTGTTTGACAATATTATTTATTTCTTTAAGAGAATTAATAAAACTTTCAAACTCTGTTACATGTAATGCATTTGGTGAGGGTAATTAACCACCTACTGTTTTCTCTAGGCCAGAGGTTTTCTGTGGGTTACTATAGAAATAACGAGCTCTTGAGGTTTCATGTATCCTAACAGATTTCAAGTTTGATGTTTCTTTACTGTGAGAGAGTAATTAGTTTAAGTCGGAAATATAGGAGGAGTTATTTTTGAATTGGTCAGTTTCTATTAGTTGAGGGTAGAATTAGGGACCGCCTACAGGAGGGTTGAGAACCAATAGGAATTAGAGACGTGAGATCATTGGCATCTAAAGTTTGGATTTGGATGGAGTTCTGGATGAATCTTGGGAGTATATAAAAGGTGGATTGATATGATGAAGGTCTGTTCTCTCGCCTCACTCTACTCTCTGCTCACGAGAGAGTCTTAAATAGTTTACCGGTCTGGATAAAACCACGGCAGAGTGAAGTCTTCTCCCACTCAGCCTTAGATAACCGTCGCAGGACTTAGTCTATGAAGATCTCCGCCGGTCATAGTGGTGGAGATAGGATCCTTAGCAAGTGGCTGGATCTTGCAATTCAATGGATCTCGGAAGCAGAGGTTGTATTCCTTACGGCAGAGTCGATGAGGAGACAGGATGAGGGGACCAGCAACTGAAGTCGATTGCAGAATAGTTTCTGACGTTGCAGAACAACTTCTCATGATGCAGAGCAGACATTCAATAAGCAGTAGGAGTCTGAAGCCAGAGTCCTAATCACATAGTACCGTGATTTGCACGAGTTGTCGTCCACGTCAATTAGCAATGTTCCAGTGGAGGACTGTAGCCATTACCAACACACTAGTACAGTGGTTTCGAAGAGTTTCCAGCCGCACCCACTCTATTAGAAATTCAGTAACCCCCACCCGTATTCCCTCAGTGATTGTGTCAGTGTTTATTTGTGAAAAGTATACTCTCAACCTCTAAAGCTTGACCCATGTTGTAAGTTAAACTCCTCCATAGGTAGATATTTGATTAATTGAATTAAATTTACGATGCTTATGTAGGATTTATTATTTCTCGAACCTTTTGTCTGATTATTACTTAATTAGAGTACACCTAATTTAAACTATGAATGTGAATTATTTAACCTTGTTATTTTGGTACGATATTTGATTTGATGTTATTTAATGAAGTGATGGAGTTAATGATTATTATTGACAAGTAACGTAAACAGCCAATTAGACAAATTGATTATTCTTCCTAGGAAGAATCGTAACCCACGTAATTAAATGGCCGCTCGGCACTAATTAATAACCACGCTACCATGTGAAAGAAAGAACTTAACTGCTGAAAATATTGAATATGAATTTTGGAAATAAAGAAATGCCCGTACGGCTATAGAAACTTCCCCGAACATACAAGCTTAAGTAAAATAACGAATTTCCATTCAATTTTTATCATTACTTTTAAAATTATAAAGATACATTTCATTAACGCCTCCAAATTAATGATTCGTGCATGATGCGTCTCTGTACCAAACCAGGTGCAATACTCGTTAATTCGATTTTAATCCAAATATTGTATCATGACTGATCATAAAGTGTTTAGCAATGCACAAATAACTTTTGAAATAAATATTTAACTAAATTTTATAAATTTATATTGATATGAATGTCACTTCGATTTAATTAGGATACTAAATTTAAGTTTTATTTTCTTTTATTGAAACCAAAAATGTACCCTCTGAGATGATCAAATGTTCCCCCAGGGGTACATGTACCCCAGGTAGGGAAACCCTATTTTAGATCAAAGAACTTATTTCAGGATATAGGTCAAGTTAAGTATAGTTATTCTGACCGTTATGCAATTTCGTACATTTGTCAAATATAAAATAAATTCACTGAAAGTTTGATAGAACGTGTCACTGTGGGTGTTTATTTTAAAGGCCCCCTCCACTCTACTTTGAAATTTCACTAGGAATGCCTGATATTTGTAGGACTAAGGTTATATAGCAGTTGACAGAAAAGAAATTGATGAAGCATCCGCTCCGTAATTAATTATATAGGAAATATTCGCTCAAACATACAGTCATTCACTGTCCGATTTTCTAATACATTAATAAAGTTTTCCGGTTTTGATTAATACATTAAATATTTCTTATACATTATTTCAATTTTTCTATTGTTGTTTTTTAATAAAAATCATTTTAAAACGAAACCGAAAGTTCCGAGACCCAAATCTCCTAGAACCTAAACTAATCACTCTCTATCTGGATAAACACTATCAATTCAATAGGCAATAAATCATTTGTAATAATTGGAGTACAATATAGGAAAATGTAGCAAGGTCAGTTTAGGAGCGTCCTCATAACTAGGATGAGTACCTAACTAGGTAGTGAGTGTTACTCACTAGGTATATAAGGCCACTGTTTGGACACTGAACACATCATTGCTTTGTCTCTGAACGAACGAACACAATGTCTTGTGCTAAGGTGAGACTACAAAATAGTACTTTCAGCTTTCCTGCAATGTGATGTGTCGCTATAAAATGAAATTTATGTCAAGAAAATGTTTGTGTACTATTAGTGAGTTGTTAAAATTTATTTAAATAGATCACATATAATATTTGTTCACATTACCTTTACCCGCAGGTTGCCCTCCTCTTCGCCATTATGGCCGTTGCTGCCATGGCTGACGATAGTCCCTACAGCTACACACCTCCTCAATCCAAGACCTACCAAGCTCCTGAACCACTTTACAGATCACCAAGACCAGCTTACAAGACTCCTGAACCCTCATACAAAGCACCAGAATCCTACGAAGCTCCTGAACCAACATACAAAGCCCAAGAACCAACCTACAGTGCACCCCGACCAGCTTACAAGGCTCCTGAACCCTCATACAAAGCCCCAGAATCCTACGAAAAGGAAGTCCCCAAATATGACTTCACCTGGCAGGTTGATAAAGACTACAACAAATTCGGACAACAGGAATATCGCGATGGATACAAGACCGAAGGATCTTACTCATTGAACCTTCCCGACGGCCGTGTCCAGACTGTCACTTACTACGTCGATGGTGACTCCGGTTTCGTCGCCGAGGTCTCCTACTCCGGTGAAGCCAGATACCCCGAATCCAACGAATACAAACAGGAGTCCGTTGAGGTTTACCAACCAGCCTACCAACCACCACAAAGAGGATACAACTGAATCAGTCAACCATTATTTATTATATTTATTCAATGAAAATAAATGATTGCGAAATTTATACCTCATTATTATTAATAAATATCCTAGAAAGAGATTTTTCCGATAATGAACAAGATTAATTACACTGGAAATGGAATGAATTAAGCAGCTTCTGTTCTATATTTCCAAATAACGGGTGCATCATCGAGTGTTCCACATTATAAACTACATTAACTCCCTTATCATTAATATTAAACCTATTGGTAATTAACTTTAGAATTTTATTTATTATAAACGTATTTATTTTAATTTCAAGAACTTAACACAGATGACTATGCAGCAACAATAGCATCAGCTGATGAAATGCTAGACAATATTTTGCATTCACCGGATTTACTTCAGCTCCTAGTGTTTTCTGATGAAGTACATTTAAATATCTACGGTGGAATAAACACTCACAATTATTATTAAAGTTGCATCACTAACCTCATTAGACTGCAAATATTCATTCACTTCGACTAACTGTGTGGGTGACACATGGAATTGGAATGGGGAATTTCAGCTCCGTTTTCATTGATACAAATGTCAATAATGAAAATTATCTCGAGTTATTCCATTCTGACTTATGACAAACATTTCCGATTTTAGCAAATTCAGAATTTTTTATGCAAGGTAGAACCTCACCAAATTGATGAAGAACTGCCAGACAGGGACTGAATGAAAAGTTCCCAAACAGGTGATTTGGTAGAGGTTCAGATGGAGAAAGATCACCTGATTCTACTGGTTGCGATATCTTTCTAAGGTGATTCATGAAGATTAAGGATAGTCATACTCAACACAGGGATATCAATGAGTTTAAAAAAACAGAGGTAATCTTGTAAATATTGCATAATTCTAGTTTATTCTCCCCACCCATTATACTCCCCACCCATTATTCTCCCCACCCATTATACTTCCCACCCATTATTCTCCCCACCCATTATTCTCCCCACCCATTATACTCCCCACCCATTATATTCTCCACCCATTATACTCCCCACCCATTATACTCCCCACCCATTATATTCTCCACCCATTATACTCCCCACCCATTATTCTCCCCACCCATTATACTCCCCACCCATTATACTCCCAACCCAGTATATTCTCCACCCCTTATACTTTCCACCCATTATACTCCCCACCCATTATACTCCCCACCCATTATTCTCCCCACCCATTATATTCTCCACCCATTATACTCCCCACCCATTATACTCCCAACCCAGTATATTCTTCACCCCTTATACTTTCCACCCATTCTACTCCCCACCCATTATTCTCCCCACCCATTATTCTCCCCACCCATTATTCTCCCCATCCATTATAGTCCCCACCCATTATATTCTCCACCCATTATACTCCCCACCCATTATACTCCCAACCCAGTATATTCTCCACCCCTTATACTTTCCACCCATTATACTCCCCACCCATTATACTCCCCACCCATTATACTCCCCACCCCATGAATTAAGTTAAGTTAAAAATTGAATTGAATAAAAAAAATGTATAGTAATATTAAGTGTTACCTTACAATTACGTATTGCCGTGTATTCCGGTATCGAACATTCACTTGTTGATTATTGAAAAAACTGTTTCTTTTTTTGGATAAGTGTTAAAACCATTAAAGGTACCTATACTCTATTTTTTTATTTTAACTAAGGTTACTGGTTATATAAATGCCAACCATTTGAAATTTGGTTCAATATAGTTATTATAATAAATAACTTAGATTGTTTAGGAGAGTTTGCTCTACCTCCGACTTTCTAAGGAAAGAAAAAGTATAAGATACTTCTGAATAATTAAAAACCAGAACAAAGCTGATACACATACTATAAATGGCTATATTTCAAATTTCAAAGGTAACCTTTAACGTAACCTAAATACCAATACCCTAAAAAACACTATAGGTACCTAAATTTGTGCCTAAATACCTAACTAACAATTCAATAATACGAGACACTCAGGATGCCTCACTTGTTCTCTTATTTAAGGGGACTGTTCCCGGGAAAAATGGCAAAATGAAAGAAATTTTTTTTATTGTGTAAATAGTTGCTTTTTAACCTTCTTATAGTGTGTGCAAAATATCAGAGCTCTCATGTTACTCTAACCCCCTGATGAGAGGGAGAAAGGGAAAAGGGGACCGGGGGTAGGGAGTCAATATGTACTCTAAAAACCAACTCTTAGCCAATTATAATTCGTAATAATTAATTATCTCGCTATATCTGGTGTCTAACGTGCCACTAATCAGATGCACACTAAGGTATGCCCCTGAGTTACCCGCAAACCTTCACAGGAGTCGTATGCAGCGTGTCAGATTATTAAACTTTTAATGGGATTTTCTATTAGTTCAGAGATCTAAAAATCTTGTAATTCAAATGCCTAAGGCGCTTACAATTTTGAAGCTACGTCATTGCGATTTTTTGCATTCAATTCTCCCCGGAATTCTCTACTAACTCTGGAAGAGTTTTATTTAATTTTCGCATTATTTTTCGAAATAAAGAATTTTGAAATTTATATTTTTTTTCAATTTTTATTGTTTCACTAAAATTTTCAATTATTCAAAAACCAATTCGAAAAATTAAAAAACGCTTTCACAGTTTGTAGAGAATCTTGTGGAGAATCGAATGCAATAAACCATAATGACATAGCTACAAAATTGTAGTATCCATTTATTAATTTACACACTGTTCGAAATTTGTTCGAAATTCGAATAACTCGTTTTCTATGGGTCGAATCGAAAAAATTTCGGGACACAAAAACATCTTAGAATTCATTTTATATATGTGTACAAAGTTTCACAACCGTAGCTTCAATAATAAAAAACTTTTCAAAATCTGAGAACAAAGCCCTTAAAATCATTCAAATCATGTTAAAATCATTCAAATCATGTTAAAATCATTCAAATCATGTTAAAATCATTTAAATCATGTTAAAATCATTCAAATCATGTTAAAATCATTTAAATCATGTTAAAATCATTCAAATCATGTTAAAATCATTTAAATCATGTTAAAATCATTCAAATCATGTTAAAATCATTTAAATCATGTTAAAATCATTCAAATCATGTTAAAATCATTTAAATCATGTTAAAATCATTCAAATCATGTTAAAATCATTTAAATCATGTTAAAATCATTCAAATCATGTTAAAATCATTCAAATCATGTTAAAATCATTTAAATCATGTCAAAATCATTCAAATCATGTTAAAATCATTAAAATCATGTCAAAATCATTCAAATCATGTTAAAATCATTAAAATCATGTCAAAATCATTCAAATCATGTTAAAATCATATAAATCATGTTAAAATCATTCAAATCATGTTAAAATCATTTAAATCATGTTAAAATCATATAAATCATGTTAAAATCATATAAATCATGTTAAAATCATTCAAATCATGTTAAAATCATTCAAATCATGTTAAAATCATTCAAATCATGTTAAAATCATATAAATCATGTTAAAATCATTCAAATCATGTTAAAATCATTTAAATCATGTTAAAATCATTCAAATCTTATAGAACCTATTATTTTATTTTTAGCCCAGTAAACCATTAAAATATTTTATCATACATTTTCTACTATTTTTACATTAAATATATATTTACCTTTTCATTCAAACTAACCACAAAAAAAGCAAAATGTCACTTCCTTAATTTGCCCCGTAGCTAATTTTAGTAATTTTGTACATTTTTCAGTTGTATATTTTAGTAATAAAAGGTTAAGAGCTAATATGGATAGGAAGTTTAATTGTATAAATGAATTACATGATAAAAAAATTTGTTTTTGTATTTTTACAATATTATAATTTTAACAAAGAGAATATATAAAAATATTTGCCTAAGTTTAATGTTGAGAAAAAGGTCAAAAAAAAACTGAAGAAAGTGTTATTCATTAATTGTGAATGAATAACTTTGGCTATAATTCAAACATGTGCAATAAAATTTAATCAAAACTATAATAAGATTGTCTTATATGTCTGTCTGACCGTCACACTAAAATCCTAATACAAGTAACTCTCTCGTATCCCTAACCTTACGAAGCAAGCAACCATTACACATGGTACCAACATGGCACTAGACCTAGGCTATAACTGATAATTTGGATATATGTAAACTTCTCAATTTTGCCTTAGCCCTAAGTAATATTCATGATAGATTACTATATTAATATTTTCTCTTTCAGTGACAAGTTCATTGCTGTCATCACTTTTGCCTACAGAAAAAGGCTCATTTTTTTAAATCGATGCCTAACTGACGATAACCTCGTTGCTTTGGGGCAAGGACTGCGGTAACGGAAGAATCGGGCCCGATTGGCCCAATAGAAACCAGAATATGAACTTCTCACTAAATTATTGTATGTTTGTCTTTTCTAACTATTTAATTTTCTATTTTCTAGTGATCCTTTCCGAAGATAAGAAATTATGTTTTGGTCTCAGAACTAATGTCAAATTTTTTTAAATTATAGTTAGAATATATTCGTTTATATAATGAATATTATATATAAAATAATGTGCTAAAATACTGTGCTAAAATACTAGATAAAATATTGTGCTAAAATACAATGCTAAAATACTAGATAAAATATTGTGCTAAAATACAATGCTAAAATACTGGATAAAATATTGTGCTAAAATACTGGATAAATATTGTGCTAAAATACAATGCTAAAATACTAGATAAAATATTGTGCTAAAATACAATGCTAAAATACTGGATAAAATATTGTGCTAAAATACTGGATAAAATACTGTGCTAAAATACAATGCTAAAATACTGGATAAAATATTGTGCTAAAATACAATGCTAAAATACTGGATAAAATATTGTGCTAAAATACAATGCTGAAATACTGAATAAAATATTGTGCTAAAATACTGGATAAAATACTGTGCTAAAATACAATGCTAAAATACTGAATAAAATATTGTGCTAAAATACTGGATAAAATATTGTGCTAAAATACTGGATAAAATATTGTACTTAAATTCTGTGTTGAAATACTAAACTTAAATACTGGGATTAATTTCTTGCTAATATAGTGTACAGTACTTAAATACTGTGATAAAACACGTACTGTGCTTGAATACAGTGCTGGAATTGTGTGTTTAAATATGTGCTTTAAAACTATACTGTGCTTAAATAATGTGGTGAGATACTGTGCTTAAACACTGTGGTGAGATACTGTGCTTAAATACTGTGGTGAGATACTGTGCTTTAATACTGTGGTGAGATACTGTGCTTAAATACTGTGTTGAGATACTGTGCTTAAATACTGTGGTGAGATACTGTGCTTAAATACTGTGGTGAGATACTGTGCTTAAATAATGTGGTGAGATACTGTGCCTAAATACTGTGGTGAGATACTGTGCTTAAATACTGTGGTGAGATACTGTGCTTAAATAATGTGGTGAGATACTGTGCTTTAATACTGTGGTGAGATACTGTGCTTAAATACTGTGTTGAGATACTGTGCTTAAATACTGTGTTGAGATACTGTGCTTAAATACTGTGGTGAGATACTGTGCTTAAATACTGTGGTGAGATACTGTGCTTAAATACTGTGTTGAGATACTGTGCTTAAATACTGTGGTGAGATACTGTGCTTAAATACTGTGGTGAGATACTGTGCTTAAATACTGTGTTGAGATACTGTGCTTAAATACTGTGGTGAGATACTGTGCTTAAATACTGTGGTGAGATACTGTGCTTAAATACTGTGGTGAGATACTGTGCTTAAATACTGTGGTGAGATACTGTGCTTAAACACTGTGGTGAGATACTGTGCTTAAATACTGTGGTGAGATACTGTGCTTTAATACTGTGGTGAGATACTGTGCTTAAATACTGTGTTGAGATACTGTGCTTAAATACTGTGGTGAGATACTGTGCTTAAATACTGTGGTGAGATACTGTGCTTAAATACTGTGGTGAGATACTGTGCTTAAACACTGTGGTGAGATACTGTGGTTTAACACTGTGCTCAAATAAATTACACACATGCATAAAAATACTAAAAATACTCAGGTTAAATTTTTTGGATTCAATATATTAATATTAATAAAAAAAACCTAGAGTGACATTTACCATCAACAAATGTAGTTGTTATAGCTATTATTAATATTTTTGCTTGTACCTATCAATCTGTCATTAATAATTATAAACAAAAGTTTTTTCTAACTACACATACCACTTCCCCTCTCCCCACAATTGACAGTTAGTTAAAGCTATAAAATGAAAGAAGAAAGGGAAACTAATCACTCCCTATTTGGATAAAGACTATCAATTCAATAGGCAATAAATCATTTACAATATTTGAAGCAAAATGTAGGAAAGTATAGCAAGGTCAGTTTAGGGGCGTCCTCATATCTATGATGAGTACCTAACTAGGTAGTGAGTGTTCCTTACTAGGTATATAAGGCCACAGTTCGGTCACTGAACACATCATTGCTTTGTCTCTGAACGAACGAACACAATGTCTTGTGCTAAGGTGAGACCACAAAATAATCATTTTATTGCTTCAATCGTACTTCTAACGTTACAGCTTTCTTACTATGTGATGTGTACGCTATGATATGAAAGTGACATTTATGTTTAGTTCTGTTGTGAGTTGTGTAAATATGAATTACTTCAATCATACAGTTAAAAATATAGAGAGTGTATTAAGTATATGTTCACTATAAATTTTGTTCACATAAACTTCCTCTCAGGTTGCCCTCCTCTTCGCCTTCATGGCCGTTGCTGTCATGGCTGACGATAGTCTCTACAGCTACACACCTCCTCAACCCAGAACCTACCAAGCCCCAGAGCCAGAATCCTATGAAGCTCCCGAGCCACTCTATAGATCACCCCGACCAGCCTACAAGGCTCCTGAACCCTCATACAAAGCCCCAGAATCATACGAAGCACCTGAACCAACATACAGAGCTCCAAGACCAGCCTACAAGGCTCCCGAACCCTCATACAAAGCCCCAGAATCATATGAAGCTCCCGAACCAACATACAGAGCTCCAAGACCAGCTTACAAGGCTCCTGAACCAGCATACAAAGCACCACAGTCCTATGAGGCACCTGAACCAACCTACAGTGCACCCCGGCCAGCTTACAAGGCTCCTGAACCCTCATACAAAGCCCCAGAATCCTACGAAAACGAAGTCCCCAAATACGACTTCACCTGGCAGGTAGATGAAGACTACAACAAATTCGGTCAACAGGAATATCGCGATGGATACAAGACCGAAGGATCTTACTCCGTGAACCTTCCCGACGGCCGTGTCCAGACTGTCACTTACTACGTCGATGGTGACTCTGGTTTCGTCGCCGAGGTCTCCTACTCCGGTGAAGCCAGATACCCCGAGTCCAACGAATACAAACATGAGTCAGTTGAGGCTTACCAACCACCACAAAGAGGATACAACTAAACCAGTCAACCATTATTTATTCTATTTATTCAACGGAAATTAAATGAATAGTCAACCTTACAATGTTTTTCTATAGAAATATCCTGAAAAAAAATATATCCATATATTCTTTAATTTAAAAAAACGTAGATAATTATTAAAAAAATTGAACTGTTCTTATAAAACATTCAACTAGAGATACATATACACTTTTATTATGCATGTATTTACATGTATACACAACACCCATCAAATATGGTGAAAATTAACAATATATTTCTTTGCCGAAAATTGGGCTTACAACTCACCCAATGGAGGAGTCAAAAAGGACAGCAGGTATTAACGTTTTTGACTATTATTTACGTATTTACATTTCTGACCAAACATTAAGTTTTTGGGTATCCTGTAAAATGTGAATTTCCCCCCTAAAAATATGTAGAAATTGATAAGTTTTGACGCTAGAAAAAAACCAATGACTATTTTGGAATCCTTGAAAGATATCTAACAATAATTGGACAGAGAGATATTCATAATTATTCTTTTAAATGTCTTTTATCTCAGTTCAAAATCGAAAATCCATTTTTTTAGTTTTAGTTAGTCATCAAAAATTTCTTATCAAAGGAAAACGGGAAATCTGCTTCTGTTACTTTGTTAGAAATATTACTAGTATTCTAAAACTGTCATAGCTTTTGTTCTACCATGTAACCTCATAGACTCCTATTCTTTTTTCCATTTATAAAAAAAAAAATGAAATAACATAGAATATCCATTTCCTTAATAGAAAGGCCAAAATCGACAAAGTTTACGAACAAAAATTAATTTTCCGTCGTTATATAAACTTTGTAAATTTCAGAACAATCGGTTCTAGAATAAAGAAGTTTACTGAAGCCTGAGTTGAGTCAAGTACTCATAGGAAATCACTTTTTGACATTTATAGAATTGTTATGCATGTATAACATGTAATTTGACAGGTAAACATTTGAAAACTGTGCGTTTGTATCATTTGTAGATGACAAAACAACTTCATTCAAACGTTGTCCATGGCGATAAAATTGAACGTCACCTAAATATTTTAAGTTTTGTAAAATTGTTGAATTTTCCACCTAAAAATGATTAGAAGTCAATAAGATAAATTCCCAATTTTTAGAATTTCCTTTCTTTCATCACAGTTCCAAACCGAAAATATAGGATTTTAAAATTTAAGTTAGTCATCGAAAATCACTCATAGAAAACGAGAAAGAAAACGGAAAACCTATCTTTGTTAGAAATGTTTGAAGGATTATACAGGGTGGCGCAAAAAAAAGGAAACCCATTTTCAAATTAGTTTATTTTACATACTATCAAAGTTAGAAAGTTTCTAGAAACGCAGTTTTGTTCGTTTAGTCATTCTGCATCTAACTTGTTTATCTGTTAGAAGTTACGACAAAAATTAAACATCCTACAGCGAATTAAAAAAATGAAAATAAAAAGGGCTTGCGCGAGGATGAAATATACCAAACAATTCATAATTGGTATAATTCAATTTATATGGATGCAAAAACATTAAATTCTATTATTTGTGTAACAAATAAAGAGAAAATAGAAAATTGATTACCATTTCAAAGTTTTTTCTTAGAAAAATTAATACCTTTATAAAATCATTTAACCGTCAATTTTTAACTCCTATTCGAAACCCTCAAAATGCAGCTTTCAAAAGAACAAAGAGTTTTTGTTGTGACAATTTTTTTTAAACACTGTAAGTTTTAAACAGGTTCAACTTCATTTTGAACAACGCTTTCTGGATAGATTTTCACCAACTATAAAACCGTATTGACAAATGTTAATAAGTTCAAGAGTGAAGAAACCACTTTAAATTTGAACAAAAAGCGATTATGTCGAAGAAGAAAAGAATGAACACATGAAAACATTAATCTTTTTTCATGAACAGCTTATTTAATATTGAGAAAACAAAAATATCAATCAGGAGGTATGGATTTGACATTATTTAAGACACATTTCACCGAATTGTTAAACACGATGTGAAGTATCATCCTTTCAAGATGCATGTAAGGCTCGGAACTCGTAGAACTGATTTACCGCACTGTCTAAATTTTGCAAAATGGTTTCGGCCAAAAAATGCACATTTTGTAGAAGATATCGTGATTGGTGATGAAGATGTATTTCCATGAATGAGAGAGTCAATAACCAAAACGTTAATTGAATTAAAAATAGTAGGAATTAATTTTTACTATTACCATATGGAAATTAATTATTCCTATTATGAACTTTTTTGTGTTTTTCGTCCTCGCGCAAGCCCTTTTTATTTACCTTTTTAAAATTCGATGCAGGATTTTCAATTTTGGTCGTAACTTCTGACAGATTATTGAAGTAGATGCAAAAAAAAGTAGACAAATAAAACTCTGTTTTCAGAAAATTTCTAGCTCTGATAATTTGTAAAATATACTAATTTAAAAATGGGTTTCCTTTTTTTTGCGCCACCATGTATTAGAATATAAGCTCATAGACTTTTAATCTTTTGAAATTAACGAAAAAAAAGATAAATTATAATTTTTTCTATTTAAAAAAAATATTACCAAAATCGAAGAAGTCACACTAACAAAATGGGTTTATTTTTCAAAATTACATTTACTTTGCCAATTTGTGTTTTTTTTTCTCAAATATGAATTGGTCACCATAAATTTAAAAGCTGCATACATAATTATGAAGAAGTTGATAAATGAGAATATTTAAAGAAAATGGATATAATTTTTTATGAATAATTCCTTTGTATTTTTAAAAATTAAGTTCAATAATTTTTATATGAATGTTTTCCTCCAGATATATTGCATCACTGATTATTAGTCAAGTCGGTTAGAAATAAAATTTTAATTTTGAAAATAAATTTTGAAAAACAAAGTATGAGACGCTAAAAACTTAAATAATTCTACTCGTGACTCTGATGTCAAAATTATATTAATAATACACTCATTCAATTAAAAAAGAATTAAAATTGCATTTTTTTAGATCAAAGAACTCATTTCAGGATATAGGTCAAGTTAAGTATAGTTATTCCGACCGTTATGCAATTTCGAACATTTGTTACATATAAAATAAATTCACTGAAAGTTTGATAGAACGTGTCACTGTGGGTGTTTATTTTAAAGGTCCCCTCCACATATCTACATGAAATTTCTCTAGGAATGCCTGATATTTGTAGCACTAAAGTCTAGCACGATAGGTAGCGGTCATGGATACTCAAATTGGAGACTTCGATACACTTACCGTGGTGTAAAATTTGTTAATAACTTTTTGTGTTTGTAGATAGATTAAAGCACGAACCACTGAGTTAATAATTTACTGTTAATGAAAAATAAAACTATCCGTTATATTTTGTCTTCAGCTTTTTGAAATTACAGGGTGTTTTATCGTAGTGTTCCACTTCATAAACTCGAATAACTTCTTTAATATAGGTTAAATTTGAAAAAAAAAGGTTTTAACAAAACAATCTCAAGACGTTGGATTTTTATTGTTTAGAATTTATTTGGTATACTTAATATATCAGTTTTACAGCCATTGTTTTGGTTGACTCAATAAAAACGGGTCTAGAATGAAACTAAAGTTATGCAACATTTCGAAGATTACCTCTGTTTTTTAAACTCATTGATATCCCTCAACTTGATGAATCCCCATAGAAAGATATCGCAAGGTGTACACTCAGAGAAATTCTTATGCACCCAGGTGTTTCGAGTTCACCCTATGGCTTTGTCTCTAAAGCGAGACACTTTTGTACATCAAACTATAGTTTAGATGCACTGAAGTGCATCAGTTCGATGCACTTCTTAAAATGATCAGAAAATTATTCTCATCATTTTAGCAAAGGAAAATTTGAGACACTAAAGTGCATCAAACTGATGCACCTTAGTGCATCTAAACTATAGTTTGATGCACTAAAGTGTCTCGCTTTAGAGACAAAGCCAAAGGGTGAACTCGAATTACCTGGGTACATCAGTTGGAGTTTATTTTCTCAGTGTAATATCTGATTATCTTAGTAGCCACTTAATGTTAATGTCTCCTTCTGAACCTAGGCAAATCCACCTGTTTGGAAGCTTTTTATTCAGCCACTGTCTGACAGTTTTTTGACGGTGAACTTGATCCATTCTTCAGAAACGATGTAAACAAATGGCGTCGCATAGAGTACTCTCAAATATTAAAAGTATTATTAGTTGAATATTATAAGTGAATAGAGTGTAAATCGTGATAAAAACAATTTTATGTAAGATAATTTCTATGAAAATGCACATTTAACTTTTATTTAAAAACAAATGGAAAATATTTTGTGTGACGTCACTCATAATATTTTCGGATGTTCCAATATTTTACTTGGTATATTTCTCTTTTTATTTAATTTTGTGGGGCTTTACCTTGAATAACAAATTCTGAATCTGGTAAAATCGGAAATGTATGTCAAAAGTCAGAATGGAATAACCCGAGATAATTTTCATTATTGACATTTGTATCAATGAAAACGGAGCTGAAATTCCCCATTCCAATTCCATGTGTCACCCATACCGTTAGTCGAATCGATATGATTATTTGCAGTCTAATGAGGTTAGTGATGCAACTTTAATAATAATTGTGAGTGTTTATTCCACCGTAGATATTTAAATGTACTTCATCAGAAAACACTAGGAGCTGAAGTAAATCTGGTGAATGCAAAATATTGTCTAATATTTCATCAGCTAATGCTATTGTTGCTGCATAGTCGATTGTGTTAAGTTCTTCTAATAAATAAAATTCTAAAATTTATTACCAATAGGTTTAATATTAATGATGAGGGAGTTATTGTAGTTTAGAATGTGGAACACTCGATGATGCACCCGTTATTTAGTAATATAGAACAGAAGCGGCTTAATTTATTCCATTTTCAGTCTAATTAATCTTGTTCATTATCGGAAAATTTGAGAACTATCTTATTTATTCAATTTTCTGATAGAAAAACTTAGTTTAATAGTTTACAAAGAAATTTTCATCAGGTTATAAATAAATGATAACAAGTTAAAAGTTGCGTATTCATTTATTTTTCGTTGAATAAATAGAATAAATAATGGTTGACTGGCTTAGTTGTATCCTCTTTGTGGTGGTTGGTAAGCCTCAACAGACTCCTGTTTGTATTCGTTGGACTCGGGGTATCTGGCTTCACCGGAGTAGGAGACCTCGGCGACGAAACCGGAGTCACCATCGACGTAGTAAGTGACAGTCTGGACACGGCCGTCGGGAAGGTTCACTGAGTAAGATCCTTGGGTCTTGTATCCATCGCGATCTTCTTGTTGTCCGAATTTGTTGTAGTCTTCATCAACCTGCCAGGTGAAGTCGTATTTGGGGACTTCGCTTTCGTAGGATTCTGGGGCATTGTATGAGGGTTCAGGAGCCTTGTATGCTGGTCGGGGTGCACTGTAGGCTGGTTCTGGGGCTTTGTATGTTGGTTCAGGAGCTTCGTAGGATTCTGGTGCTTTGTATGAGGGTTCAGGAGCCTTGTAAGCTGGTCTTGGTGATCTGTAAAGTGGTTCAGGAGCTTGGTAGGTCTTGGGTTGAGGAGGTGTGTAGCTGTAGGGACTATCGTCAGCCATGGCAGCAACGGCCATGATGGCGAAGAGGAGGGTAATCTGCGGGTTAAGGTAATGTGAACAAATATGTATATGTGATCTATTCAAATAAATTTTAACAAC